>LNAC01000127.1:2139216-2242791 GCA_002007465.1 Ailurus styani
CCCCCCCCCCCCCAGTTTATGTATTCTCAGTAACAGACTTTCCTAGCTAGGTATTCTTGTTTGGTAGTTCCTCAGAAATGCCAGAATGGATTTCCTGTAGTACATGTGACCTCTAAATGATGAAAAAAATCTTCGACTAGATGTTACTGAAGCAGAGATCATGATCTTAATAAGTTCTTTGTAGCTCCTTCTTTGATGTAGCATTTTAATTCCTATGTGAGCTCACAGAATACTTTTACTGTTGAATGAAGAGGCATAGAGAGAGAATATCTGCTAGAACAGAAAGGAAGAGGTCTGGGGTCAAGGGCTACCTCTGGCCTAAGAAAAATAACATATAAAGATACAGATAAATATGTGTTGATAGATGTTAGCTTTGTCTAGAGAAAGGATGTTGTGAAAGTTCTGTTCAAAGATTTTAGTCTCACAGGAGAATGAATAGGAAAGTCATCTGCTGAGTGAGTCAAGTAGGGATAAAATTGAAAACAGGAGGAATTCTGGAAACATGAAAAGAGCCACTATAAATAAGCCTCCAAAGAACCCAAAAAGAATGAAAATGACTAATGAGGAAAAATAAAAGATCTATTATAATTTGATAGCAAAATTATAGGTGATCCATTCAGCAGAGTCTTATGATTTTGTCCAGCAGAAGTTTTGAACCCAGAAACAAATTAGAGAGAATGAGATTAAAAAATTGACCCAAAGTTGCAAATAGTTTGGCAAGGAGTGAAGAAAGAGAAGGACAATTCAGGGTGAGTTGGATAATAATGAGCAAACTTGGGAATAACTACGTATCTAAGACACAGAGTGGTATTCATGAATCACTGCAGGTCAAGAAGAATAATGGGTCAGTTGTAGCTATTGTTGTTCCACTGGGATTTACTCTAGCAAAGTCTATGTGAACGAGAATATGCATTGCTTCCTAGGTTCTTAGCTATTCAACTATAGTTAATGCTTATTAATTCTATTTTTTTAAAGATTTTATTTATTTATTCGAGAGAGAAAGAGAGTGAGGGAAACAGAGAGAACATGAGCCAGGGGGAAAGGCCTAGAGAGAAGCAGACTCCTCGCTGAGCAGGGAGCCCCATGTGGAACTCAATCCCAGGACCCTGGGATCATGACCCGAGCTGAAGGCAGAAACCAGCCAGGTGCCCCCAATGCCTGTTAATTCTTAACTGTATTCTTGCTCAAACAATTTAGGCATTGCAGGACTAGAAAAAGATATCGTATAGGTAAATATGATGAATTGGATTCTTAGGCATGGTTTGAACAAATATAAGTAGGAATAGTAAACTTGAAGTCATTTTAGGAAGTAATTAAAAATGGGACTGAATTGATTCACATAGGTTGGTGGGTGAGTGTCTAGAAGCCTTGAGTCCTACAGGATGGATTTAGAACTGGAACCTATAGATAACAAACTTTCAAATCATTGATTATTTTTTTAAATTGTGCTTGGTGTTAAAAAAAGAATCACAAGTACATAGGCATTACATACAATGGGACAGGTGTCAGTATAAAGAAGCTGACTCGCATAAAATTGATCCAGTCCCACAAGGAATGTGTGGATCCCTCTGAGTTAGGTCTATAGCAGAAGTAGGCTTCCTAATGGCATGAATTAGAATACCATATGAAGTTATCCATTGTTTACGTGAAATAATGGAATAATATGCCACACATATTAACTGATAGCATTTGGGAATATTTATATACTTCCTCAGTGCGGTCTTGTTTACCACAGAAAATAAACAACAAAGAAAAATTCTGTTCAGTGACCTCTTGGGTGAACTAAGCAAGTAATAGAAATTACGCTATTTAACAGCACAGTGTATGCATGTTTCCAGAGTCTTCTGTTCATAAACTCACTAACTGTATATTTGGCTACATTATAACTGTGTATCTAATTTGCAACTTTTCTGCACAATATGGACTTTAAGCATTAGAATGAAAAGCTTTTCATTTACAGTTTTTGCAATGGAATGCAAGTCTTCAGAGTATATTTTAAGGGCTATTGTTAACTGTTTATTTTAGAGTTACTATCTTTTGAAATGCTTATGTATGTATAACCATTTAATCCTATATACTTGTCCTCAAACTGATTGTGTGACTACAGTGGTACACAGCATAATAAAATGGACACTAACTTCTTGAGTAGTAGACTCAAATATATTCAATAATGTGATATTAAATAATTGTTATAAATCCTGTAAGACATTTGTATAATAGAGCACAAAATAAAAACTCTTATGCCTGACAATCAGAAGATTTTTGCTTTTCTAAGATATGTAATCTGTGAGGTAAATCACTTAAAATAACAGTGTCCCATCCTGTTAAATCAAATCAATTTAGAATAAAAGACTAAGACATCTTTGTAAACGAATGACACACAGCAATTCTTGCTTTGGTTGTTGTTATTCTTCCTTCCTCCCTTTCTTTTGAATCAAGAACATTTACTGTTTTAAAAATGCGAACACACTGAGTTTATCTCAGGGCATAATTTAAGAACGGGAAAGACTTCAATTTTCTGTTTTCCTTTCCTTCTCTTTTTCTTCCTCCCCTTCCCCCCTACTCCCCGCCCATCCTTCTCCTTTTTATTTCAGCAATAGTGAGCACCATGCAGACACACGACGGTGGTTTCGTCATGAAAGTGAACAATTCTTGCCATTTTGTTGGGGATAGTTTAAAGTTGATTGTATTGTCCTTTTTATTCTCTCATTAAGTTTGAAGAGAAGCTGTTTGCAGCCCTTTATGATGCTCTGTGCATTTCCGGTCACCAGGGGTGACAGGTTATGGTCATCTCCCACTGCTCTAAAAACAAGGTTCCAACAAATGTAAACTGCTTGTACAGCAGACCCTTGAACATGAGTTTGAACCGTGTGGGTCCACTTATATGGGGATTTTTTTTTAAATAAATACAGTACTATAAACCTATTTTCTCTTCCTTATGATTTTTTTAACAATATTTTCTTTTCTTTAGCTTAAGAATACAGTATATAATACATATAACATAAAAAATAGGTGCTATCGACTGTTTATGTTGCGGGTAAAGCTTTTTTTAAAATACTTTTTTAAAAATTTTATTTATTTATTTGATAGAGATCACAAGTAGGCAGAGAGGCAGGCAGAGAGAGAGGAGGAAGCAGACTCCCCTGCAATGCGGGCCTCGATCCCAGGACCCTGAGATCACAACCTGAGCTGAAGAGGCAGAGGCTTTAACCCACTGAGCCACCCAGGCACCTATGGGTAAAGCTTCTGGTCAACAGTTGTCTATTAGAATTTAAGTTTTCTGGAAGTCTAAAGATTTTTTACTGCATGGGGATTTTGAATTTAATAGAGTATAGACTTGAAAGAGTTATTTTACCACTTTGAGTCTCAATTATACATTCCTAAAAATGGGGATAGCTATATTGATATGCAAATGATGTACTGTAAGTGCAATTTATCTTGCATTTGATAAAGCCTTACAAATATTAATATTACATTTCTCAAGGAATTCATAATGCATTAGGAAAGGTTATACAAGTATATACATTATCACAATAAAAGGCATTAATTTTGCCACATTGTGATTTACAATAAGAAATAGGTACTTGGTCTTCATCACCATTTCTAGCAGGGAGCCTTTAAGACCCTTGGAATTTCCTAAACTGTGAGAGAGATAAAGCTGTCTCTCGTTATGTTAATGATCTGACTTTTGGACCACACCTAATATTGCAGCTGGTTGCTGGGAGAACCAATTACGTGATGACACAGGTGGACTCTTCAGTCCAAACTCCTGATCTCAGGAGAGGGAAGAAGGGCTGGAGGTTGAATCAATCTCCAAAGGCCAATGATTTCATCAATTATGCCTATGTAATGAAGCCTCCATAAAAACCCACAAGTATGGGGTTTGGAGAGCTTCCAGGTTGCTGAATGGGAGAGTGGCACAGTCAGAGAAGGTGTGGGAGACCCAACTCCTTCCCCATACCTAGCTCTATCTATCACTTCCCTCTGGCTGTTCCTTTTATAATAAACTGGTGATCCAGTAAGCAAAATGTTTTGCTGATTTCTGTGAGCCATTATAGCAAATTAATCAAACTCAGGGAAGGGTTTGAGGGAACTTCCAATCTGTAGCCAGTCATTCAGAAGTACAACCTAGACTTGGAACTGGCATCTGAAGCAGGGGAGAGACAGTCTTGTAGGAATGAGCCTTCAACCTGTGGAATTAAACGCTATCTTGGAGTAATGTTGGAACTGAGTTGAACAGTAGGTCACCCAGGTGGTATCTGAAAATTGCTTTGTGGTTTGGGGAAATTACCCACCAAACATTGGAACTGGGTGTTCAGACCCCTTAGATTTATTATCTTAAAATCCTAATTTTTAAAAATTGTATTATCTTAAAAACTTAGATATTCATAATATATGCCCTGGGGAAACAAAAGTGAATAAAGTATACCCTACCCTCTGGGAGTTTATGGCTCTGTCGGATGAAAGAAAGCAATATAAATTAATTTTTTAAAGTAGACATATATATGTATACATACACACACATGTACATACTTACATGTGTTTAAATAGATGATTGATAGATACATAGATAGATAAGCTATAAAAGATCCAGTATTATAAGGAATCAGACTAAAAGCAACAAAGCTCAACTATGAGAAATCAGACTAAAAGCAGCTACACTACACCTAGGCAATTAAGGGGGACATCCCCATGGAGGTGCCTAAATGACAGGCAGATAAGGCAATAGAATGAATGGAATCAGGGTTAGAGGGTAGGGGATCTCTTTATACATTTGATATCAAGTGGAAGGTGAGGAACAAGTAAAAAGGACTTCTCCTACAATGGATTTATAAACCAAATTAAACAATTTGCACTTCATTTCTGAGAACATGGGGCTTTTTGAACTGATTTAAATAGGAGAGGAACAAGATCAGATTTACGTTTTTGAAAGGTTATTTTTGATTAAGGAATAGAGGTTAGATTAAATGATCCATGACTGGAAAGAGGGTAACTATTTGCTAATCTGTAGAGGTAATCTGGGTAAAATTTCATGGTAAGCATGGAGTGAATTGACAAGATTTGAGGGAAATTAAGCGAGCAGGAGAGGTAGGAATAGCTTGTTGGATATTCAATTTTTGGCTTGAGCAAATACATAAATGATGCCATAAAATTAAATCAGGGTTACAAACTACAATGATGCAACGAAGGAAAGATAGATGGTGCTAAAACAATTTAAGTAAAGGAATCTAAGTTGGTCAGAAGTCGGGTAGGAGAGCCGCCTTAAAGAAGTGATGAGTCAGCAAAATTTGAAGGAAAAATAAGAGTTAAGTAGGTCAAAGGGGTGGAGAATACATAGCTAGAAGTAGAACAGTAATTGCCAAATCTTGCAGTGACTGGAAAAAAGTAGGGCACACATTAAAGGAGCTGAAAGCAGGCTAGTAACTAGAGCCCAGAGAGCAGCTAGGGAACTCGTGTGAAGTGAGGCAGTGGCAGAAATTAAAGAAAACCATATAGCACTTTGCTGGCTAGGTTTAGAATGGTGGGCTTTATCCTTGGAAAAATAGAGTTTGAAGTGCTGGTGTGTGTGTGTGTGTGTGTGTGTGTGTGTGTGTAAGGCATGTGTAGGTTGTATTTTACCACTATTACTCTGGGTTCTGTGTATGAAATAGATTACAGGTGTCCACAGAGGATCCAGGGAAAATAGAAAGGAAGTTCTTAAGATTCCAAGTAAGGTAGAGATGGTTTGGGCTAATAATTCTGGTGATGATGGTGATGAAGGACTTTGGAAGTACATATAAAATAAATTACAGAATTTCAGAATTCAACATCTGTGGGAGCTTCTCATTGATTCTAAACGCAACTACTAATTAGAAGAAAAATGTATGGTAAATATTTTGCAGTTCATTGCTTTTCTTTTGATTGAGGAAAACCAATGTTTACGAAATTAAAAAAAAAGGAAAGAAACTGCAAAGGGATACTGGACGTGGGAGAAAAAAAGAAACAGAAGAGATCATTGTCACAGGAGCAAAAGGAAGAGAGCATCAAATACAGAATCATTGTCAAAGATCCTAGGAAGGAAGGTGCTAAGCAATAGTCTGTGACTTAGTAACAAATAAAAGGATCTTCAATGATCTGGGGTTTGGAGAGAAATTGAAGAGACATTGAGAAAGGTCTCTGAAAATGGGACCTAAGCAGATCCACTGGAAGACTCTGAAAAAGAAAGACTAAGAGTTGGTGAGAGTTCTCTTTGATATCTTCTCTTTATTTAGTCTATGAAATGGAAGGTCTATGGACATTTTCAAGAGACTGCTCATGTTTGAAAAAGCAGCAGTAGATAATGGAATCGAAACTTGACTAGGGAACTAAAGGATTAGTTAGTTCCCAAGGCTCTCAACATCTGTTGGAAACAGCCCCACTTCTGGTGATAGGGGAGTGGCAGACTCTCCAGAAAGTTTCAACTTCCACTGGGCACATAGATAGGTCCGGATCTAAAAAAAAAAATTTTTTTTTTGAAAGAAAAGATGAGTCTTTGGATTGCGGTGGGGAAAAAAAGGTATCTTTATGGTATTTTTATCCAAATGTGACACTGAAACATAAAAGAAGTATATCCAGATGGGTTTCCAGTTGGATTGGGATTGGAGGAGACAGATATTTCAGGCAATGGCATAAAAGACTTGGCATACATTTAAGTTGATAATTATTAACTAGATACCATGTGTAAGAAAGATGCTGTAAGTATTTAAAATAAAATGTGAGATATATTTTCCTCTTTGGGTGATATATGCTTTAGTTAGAAAAAAGGCACAAGAATATGAAAACAATATTATGTTAGTATATGAGTACAAAGAAATGACAGACAATAGCTGAAAAATGGCACTAAAGAATTTTAATGTTTTAATAGTCTCGTTGAACTAAGCAAATAAACTTGGATAAAAAGCCTTTCTCAGTTCTGTTTTCTTTTTTT
Organism: Ailurus styani; assembly: GCA_002007465.1. Taxonomy (NCBI): domain Eukaryota; kingdom Metazoa; phylum Chordata; class Mammalia; order Carnivora; family Ailuridae; genus Ailurus; species Ailurus styani. Next base: position 2,146,163 of record LNAC01000127.1, read on the forward strand.
TTCTCTTTTTTTCTGTCTTTCTACAGCAAATACTGTCAATTGCATTTTTTGTTTCTTAATATGCAAAAGTCTACTTATTTTACATTAGAGCACAGTTCCAAAGTAAGATTTCAATGAATTGAACAAATGTCGTTACCACAAAAACAAGTCAAAGGTCAGAAGTAAGCTCCTTCTCAGAGTGAAAAATGGTACTACACTGTCTGATGCAAAATTTTGAGAGATTCATTTAGAAAGGTGGGACGCTTACAGTTGATTAAGCGTCCAACTCTTGATTTTGGCTCAGGTCATGATCTCAGGGTTCTGGGATTGAGCCCCATGTCCAGCTCTGTACTCAGTGGGGAGTCTGCCTGAGGATTCTCCTTCCTTCTCCCTCTGGTACCCCTCACCCTGCTGGCTCTATCTCAAATAAATAAATCTTAAAAAAACCAAAAACTGTTAGCTTACATTATAATTTATAAACACTTCATTTGGGAAACTATTGTGAGGATATGGCGTTAATTATCCCGGTTATATTGAAGTATCCCAAATATGCTTATTCTAGTGTTCTTTCTGTATCTCTGATAGGGAAAATCTGTTAAGAATTGACCTTTCCCTTTTGTTATTGTATTAGTGATGACAGATTGTGTTCCAGGCACGGTGCGAGAGGCTGATAGGTAGAAAAACATGCATCGTCTGATTGAGCAAATAGGGCAATATGATAAGGAGATTTCTAACCTTGAATGGTAAGTTCATTTATTTCCTTTGGTGATAAATTACTATATTTTAACTCTCAGATTAAGAACATAGATACTTTGTTTTAATTTTCTCTCTAAATCATTGGAATTACAATTATTATATCCAGAAGTTAAATACCTCAGAAGGAAGATACTGTTTTCCTACATTTCAAAAATTCATAGTTCTACTTGTGGATACTGCATAGACCATTAACTCAAAAATTGCTTCATCTACGGACTGGTGAACCGCACTGATATCTTAAGCGAAAAATGAATGCAGGTTTCTGAATAAACAAGTCGACATGCAGAAAATATATTATTTAGGTCTAAGTAAATTGTTGAGCCTGAACACTTAACTAGAAGCACTTAAACACCTGTTAATCATAGTTGTAATTGGTCTCACCTAACCCCCCAGTGGCTTGAGGGTTATAATAGATCAAGAGATAAAGAACATCAAAAAAAGAGGACCTTGTCAGCTACCACCAGCTCTTCTACTCAGGAGCTATATCGCTGGAACTGGCACCTGTTTACATGTTTTTGACTTGCTCAATTGAATAAACCCTGGGAGGTCTCACAACTCTGTCTTCGTTCCTATTTTTACATGGCTTCTTGGCTTGTATATTGCCAATATATCTGCTTCTGATTGATGTTTTCAGGTGTCTTAGAAGCTGACAGCACCTGACCAATGCTGCACCCAGGTGAATGATTCCGCCAAAAAAATACTGGGAAGTGCATCTGTCTTGTTGTCACTTCTCAAATATTTCCCCTTTATTAAGCTCTTATTGTTGTACTAAAGTCACAAGGTGGAACTGCCTCTTGTCTACAGAAAGTACAGTGATGTACTTTGATTTGCCTTGTTCTTTAAAATAACCTTCCTTTCCCTCAAATCCTGGCATTTGATTGAGTGGAGTTAGGTCAAGAGATAATCTGAGAGGCTATCAAATCAAAATGCACACAGTGGTCTTTTCTCTCTCCACATCAAGGACTGAAGTGTTCTATGTCAATGAGCTGGCTGCAGAACCAAAAATGCCATCTCAATTTTCCTTTTTTTCTAACTCCAATGTGCTTTGTGTAAATCAACAAGAGATGGCAAACTGGTAGTCTGCTGGCCAAATCCCTTTTTTGTTGGCTGGTCTGATGCAGGGAAATAATCAATGACTGAACTTGACAGTCTTATTTTTTCAGATGACTCTATTTTCAGGAAACAATCTATGTATTATCTGATGGGAAAGAGTGGCGTGGGCTTACCTGATTTCTCTGATAAACACAATTGCAGATTGAATTATTTCTGTTTCTATACATCTCCTTATTAATTTTCAAACACAAAAGAATTAGCAGGGTGGCTTTAAATATACTGCAGAGAAAAAAAGAATTCAGTCTCATAATAGTAAATTTTGGCGGAGTTTATATCATATAGGATTAAATGTATTAGGTTTAATGTTAATTACCATTTCCCCCTTACCTTTAATATTGATTAAGCCTCTATTCAGGAATTAGTATTTCTATCCTGAACTTGAGAATTCTAGAATCCTTTTTAAAAAATTCCTGTGGGGGGCGCCTGGTGGCTCAGTGGGTTGAGCCTCTGCCTTCAGCTCAGGTCATGATCGCAGGGTCCTGGGATCGAGGCCCACGTCGGACTCTCTGCTCAGCAGGGAGCCCGCTTCCTTCTCTCTCTGCCTGCCTCTCTGCCTACTTGTGATCTCTCTCTGTCAAGCAAATAAACAAAATCTTAAAAAAAAAAATTTCTCTGGGGCACCTGGATGGCTCAGTCAGTTAAGCATCTGACTCTTGATTTCTGCTCAAGTCATGATCTCAGGAAGGTGAGCTGGAGCCCTGCATCCATCCCGATGGTAAGAGGGAAGTCTGCTTGAGATTCTCTCTCTCCCTCTCCTTCTGCTCCTCCCTCCCTCCACCCCCCCCCTCACACTCTCTCTCTAAAATAAATAAACAAGTCTTTAAAAAAATTCCTGGGCCTCTTGCTTTTAATAAGGTTCACAGTTCTTGGTATCAGAAAGAAATATAAATTGATAATAACCAGTCAGTTAGCAGTGGTTATTAAATATAGTCCTTCTTTCTTACAGATTTCATTAGCTATATTTCTGTTTATTTTTTTCAAAGTCTATTCAAAATTACAACTGCAAAAATCTACACACATGGGAGCTGCAAGGAAACCAACATTTAAGAGAAACGTGTGCCATTCTAGTATATAAACAAGCTCAGTTTTATACAGCTGTTGTGGGAGGAGTTTTTCTAAAATTCCATGTGTTTAAAAGGTTAAAGAACACTTTAAGTGAATGATCCCTATCTCTGCCATTACTCAAAAAATCCTTCTCAGAGGGTTCTTTCCTATCTCCCACTACAAAAATATCCACTGAAAGTGAACAGCTTGTCCCTAAGGCATGGAACTTCGCATAGTCAGATGAGTGAGTACATTTTATGCTCACACAGTTAGAGGTTAATAAAAATAAGATGTGATGAAATTGTGTTGGAATTCCAACCTTTTGAATTTGCATTCTAGCACTGCTTCAGTTTTATAAGGAAGATATTTGGAAGGGATTTATAGTTTAGTTCTGTAGGGACTCAGCTACAATCGCCTACACGTAGTCACTAATGGTGAAAAGCCACAATGGACTGGTATGGCCATAAGTTTTCATTTGTAGTCCTAATGTGGAGTCAAAACATGGCCCTTACTGTAAGTCAGGCTATCCATATAGTTGAATAGGAAAAAAAATACAACTTTTTTTTTCACTAACCATGAACCAAAATTTAACACTTCCTTCAATTATGAATACACAGAAGGAAAAAGACCCCACATACACACACAGAATCAGCTAATCTGTTGATTTTTACCAATGAAATTAAATCTTTTTTTCTTGTAACGTAGTTGCTGTGGACATCTTGAAATATCACTTGTCACAACATTGAGGCTATGGTTGATAATAGATCAGCCATATATTTTACTATTTAATGTGTTGAAAAGTCAAATGTATTAGTATATAGCGATTTTTTAAATATTTTGATAACTTTATTTTTAAATAATTGACTTTAATTTTAATCCCAAGTATTTTATTTTATGATTGTAAATGGAATATTCTTAGAGGTTCATAGGCTTCACCAGACCATCAGAGAAGTTCATGACACCAAGAAGTTTCTATACTCTTGTCCTGCGCCTACATCCTAATTTTGGTCCTCATGGCCTTGCTACCACCAAGGATCAAAGACAAGGAAACATCAATCTAAGAAAAAGATTAATGGGAAAGAAAGTATGGATCTAATTACTCCTTCTTAGGTCTTAGCAACCTTTACCTAAGAATCTCTGAAAATTTGCACACCTTCAAAGTAAGAGGCATATCAGCCATATCTTGGAACATGAGTCACATGAAAGAATAAACCCCAAAAGGGATAAGGATTATGAAAAATCTCTAGATACAGTTTGAAAGAGGGTTTCAGCAAGAGGTTGTGAACACAGAATCTGAACCAAAGATTGCAGTATCATCCCACATCACACAAAGAAACATTGTTTCATAACACCATGAATTTGTCTTTGTCAAAGCAAACATTGAACTGATTGAAAGTTAAACAAGTAAGGAAGACTTCATTCAGTCTGTTGTAGTAGGGCAGACAGAGAAAAGACTCCACGGAAACAAAGGCTGGGGAAGTGTTTAAGAGCTGACGGGGCTCCTAGGCCACCTATGTTTGCTTATTGGCCTTAACAAAAGCATAAAAGCAAACTCTCTCTTAACTTCATGATAAGAGGTAGTTTTACAACCTGGAGTAAGGCTGCCTACTGAAGTTAGGCCCTCCCCTTCTACAGAAACTGGGAGATAGGGGAGCCATCTTCCTTGATGAATATATTTCAAAGGCATGGATCCAGGTCCTGGAGAAAAACATTCCTGGGTTGTAAAATTTGCAAGAGGCTTTAAAAAAGCTTTACATTTCAAACAAGAAGATAAAGAATTGACAATTACAAGTTTTCTAATGTAAATGTTCTAAGAAGTGGGAGCTGGGGGCCTAGAGTCAGGAATAAGCCTGTCTAAAGACTAGTCAAGCTGAGAGAAACCTGAAGGCCATCTTTCCATCTTGACGAGCACATAACAGTATTACTCCTTCAAGGTAGAACGAGGGAGAGAGAATCAAGTTTACCTTCCTACAAAATAGACTATTTCTGAGTATAAGGGTGTGTGTATGTGGGAGAGTGTGTGAGAGAGAGAGAGTTATTTTGGGCCAATGGGCACGACTTCCAAATGAACCCAAATCAGAACGTTAATAAACAACAGCGAACTAAAACAAGGAGCCATGGAAATGATGAGTTCTTTTTTTTTAAGATTTTATTTATTTATTTGACAGAGAGAGATACAGCAGGAGAGGGAACACAAGCAGGGGGAGTGGGAGAGGGAGTGGGAGAGGGAGAAGCAGGCTTTCCCACAGAGCAGGGAGGCCAGGATCACAACCTGAGCGGAAGGCAGATGCTTAATGACTGAGCCACCCAGGCGCCCTGATGAGTTCTCAAGATGCTGAGAGACTCCAGAAAGTATTGCTTTGTATTTACTACATCTGATTAAACAAAAAAAATATTATGGTTTTGTCAATAGGTATGGGTATTAACAACAAACTTTTTGGAAAACCTATCATTTCTTTTTTTAATCTGTCTCCAAAAGAAATGGTATCCAATGCCATCCAGTCTCAATGTAGGTACTGAGTATACCACAAAGAAGCAAGTAAATCCAATGTCATTCTTGATTGAATAATCATCTTTCAGGGCACCTGGATGGCTTAGTCGGTTAAGCATCTACTTTCAGCTCAGGTCATGACCTCAGGGTCCTAGGATTGAGTCCCAAGTCAGACTCCCTGCTTGGCAGTGAGCCTGCTTCTCCCTCTCCCTCTGCACTCCCCGCCAACTGATGCTTGCTCTCTCTCTCTCAAATAAAATAAATAAAATCTAAAAAAAAAAAAAAAAAAAAAAAAAAAAAGAACAACTAATCACCTTTCCAGTACAAAAGCAAGAAGTACTAGTTGTTTTTTTTTTCTTTCTACAACAAGAACTGCAACATAATTCTCATTCTTTTTTTTTTTAAGATTTTATTTATTTATTTGACAGAGAGAGAGAGAGAGAGAGAGAGAGAGAGAGATCACAAGTAAGCAGAGACAGGCAGAGAGAGGAGGAAGCAGGCTCCTTGCTGAGCAGAGAGCCTGATGTGGGGCTCCATTCCAGGACCCTGAGATCATGACCTGAGCCGAAGGCAGGGCTTTAACCCACTGAGCCACCCAGGCGCCCCAGAAACTTAGTATTTTTATTTGTCTTTTAGGCAGCTGTAATTTGTGATGCCTTTAAGATTTATGGAATACATAAAATTAGTTTTTAAATGAATACACATTTTAGGTTTGACGTTTAACTTGTCAACTTATGAAACCTATGTTTCCAGCTATTATTGTTTCCAGCTATTATTGTTATTATTATAATTATATGAATCCAAGAAAGAGTATTAAATATATGATGCCTGTAGACATGCAGATTTAAACTTGAACTTCTATGCATACAAGCCTTTTCTCCTCTTTTACCCAGAAGCTAAAACTAAAATCTGTGCTCTTTCCAAACTCCTACTTCTGCAAAACAACAAAAGATAGAGGAGTCTGCTCCGAACTCAAATTCTGCATCGTGATAATTAGTTCCTTCTTTAATCTGAGAACTGCTCACTCTATTATTCAAGACAGAAGCAGAGAGGGGGAAGAGAGGATGTTCTGGTTTGTGTTTTCTCAATGTAAGTTAAATTGCTGGTTTTTGGCCAAAAGGGGGCAGGCATTTCCATGATAAAGGGAGAGATGTGCTTCTATCCAGGAATATTAACGGTTAAAAGCAGAGACAGCTATTACCTACTGGAGGACTCTACTTGTGCAGAGAAAGCTCCTGGGTACTTCCAATAAGAAAGATATACCAGAGCTTGCTGACAGGAACAGAGTGAGCCTTTGTTAGTCCTGGACTTTTCTGTCACTCACCTCTAGATAGTATCAAGCACGGTGACAGGGACAAGGTGTATGAGACTGGTCTTCAGGCAATGAGGACTTGCAAGCACCTAATTGAATTACTCTCAGAGATAAAAAGATTTTTAAAAAGTCACAATTTGTCAGTAAAAATGATCTGCTAATTGTTGTAGGAAATTGATGCTTTTTAGAAATAGATCTTAGTTTTATATAGAAGGCTCTGTTTTTTCCTGGTGTTTCATCTTCTCAACAGTATCTATTATAGCTATTGCTTTTTTATGATATGCTTACATGTGCTAGAAAAAAAAATGCATTCTTTTTAGTTCCTAGAACTTTATTTATGGGAAATCGTCATCTGTGTGTTGCAGTTACTGCAACATTTAAAAAGCCACCTAATAAAATACTAAAGGTATTGTGCTATTGCTGTCTGCCTAATTATTGTTGTATGTATATGTATCTGTAAGAACAACTGATCACTTATACTTGCTAATGTAATTTACGACAATGTTGCAATCTATGCTGTCTGTCAAGATGTACAGTCAACACCCACTCTTTTCAAGGCATCATGAGTACACGTAGCTTTTCTTTTGTCTGGAGGCACAGAAGGCATGTAGCTGCTTCTTCATCCCTTCCAGTCTCCCTCCAAATCTTTTCTGAAAATTAAAGCGTTCCTACTTTGCATATATGCTTTTATTTCCCTCCTTCTGATTTTTGGTATAATTAATTTTATATTTGTGTTACTCAATATAAAAACATAGGTGATAAAAATAATAATTTCTTTGTTATTTGGTAAGGGCAGGTAGAGTTAGGAGTTTTCTTGTGTTCGAAGATCCCATAATCATAGGAAGAAAAATGACCATGGCTTTGTGTGAAAACTTACGTAAAGTCATCTCGTGTGAGTTTAATATCTGTGATGGTAGATAACTCATGTTGTTACATTCATGTATAAGATAAACACTGTTAGAATTTAGGACAGCATAAATCATAAAACTACAGTAGGTGAACACAGATTTGATTTTTTTATTCTCTTTGAATATTTTATATTTTGAACAGTGTTACTGAAAAGAGACAAACCCAAATGCTTTAAAAATCGAAAATTTTTCATAAATACTCCAGCACATGGAACAAAAAAATAAGTATACATCAATAAAGTTTAATTTTATTTTTCTCCTCTGAATAGAATGCAATATTAGTGGTCATTTATGAATCAATATATCAGTTTATTAATTTTATGGGACTGTAAAGAAAATAGCAGATGAAATTTAATAATAGATATTTTAAACTCAATTGTTTGCAACCCCAGAAAGTGACATCTACTTTTTGTAGCTCTAGTGTATATATAAGAATCTGTCAGTCATGTTGCAAGATATTTCATATCTAAGCATATCTGTCAGGAAGTCCTATTCAAGATTCAGTGGAGTTATTCCGGGCAAACAACTGAAGTGAATTCTTTTGGAATTATCAAAAGTAATTACTAGCCTTTAAAAATGTATGTGCAGTTCGGAAAACATAAAGTAAATTTTCAAACCATATTGTCAATTAACAAACCATTGAAAGGTAGAACAAATTTTGTGAAGGTATTTTAATATTTTTCTTTAAGTGGTACAAATATAATGATGTTCTCTCTTTTATTCTTAAAGAAAAACTTATTTCAATGAAAGTGTCTAAAGAAGCCCTTTGCTAAATGGCTTTCTTTCCAATATTTAATGAAAAGATAGATCCTGACCTCCTTTCCAAAAATTAAAGATCTTTTGAGACATCACCCAGTCCTTTGCTTAATATTTTAGAGTGATTTTGATTGCTTTGAAATTCTAAAGATGGTAGTTAAATTAGAACTGTGCCATGCTTTTATTATCATTCTAAATGAACCCTACATTTTATGTTCTTTTTGGGGGTGGATAGAAAAATTTGGAGCTAATAAACACTTTTGTAAATAACACAAACCCCCTACTAAACATTTGAGTAAAATGTTTAAAAACAATAGAAAACATCTAACCCACGATCTCTAACATTGTTTTCTTTTAAGTGTGTGAAATTTATTTTAAAAATTACATTCATAAGAGATTTAATTTTCTTTATTATTTTTGATATATATGAAGATATCTATAAAGATGGCATGTTTCAAGGTTATAAAAGCTGTTAATGTTAAAACCCCACATTTTTCATTTTCTTTTTATCAGTCTGCAGGAGACATGCTTATGTGAATGCTCTGCCCTCTTTGAATTTGGTACTATTTTAATTCCATTTTGTAGATGAAGGAATTGAAACTCAAAGATGTTAGATAACATGCCCCAATAATGATTTTTTGATGCTATTTCTACTTGCTTTCATGAATTAATCAGAATTCTATTTATTTTCAAACGTGTTTCCATCTGCTTATTTTCTCAATACTTCTGTTCAATAGAGGTAGAGATTATAGTAGAAAATTTTGTCACTTATCAATGCTGTGATTTCAGTCAAGTCCCTTACCTCTCAGTGAACTACTTTTCTCACTTCTAAAAAGTGTGTTTTAATAGTAACACTCCTATCAATATTTTATCACTTAAAAAAATCAATATACCTCAAAGTGCTTTTTAACCTGTCGTGTAAGGTATTTATTATAAGTTAACCATTTATTTAGTAAATGGTTACACAACTTTTATTCAGTATGTATTGTGTTCAACACTGGGTTAGGACTTTATATGAACCCCATCGTGCATTCAAAGTCTTTTAGAGACCTTAAGACAATATCAGCCAACCTCAATTTATATTATGATGCCCCTAGCTTAGAAGCCATGTGTATTAGTTTGCTCTTACTGCATCACAAATGCAGACTTAGCAGTTTAATACAACACCCATTTATTAATTCATAGCTTCTCTTGTGGGAAGTCTGGACATGGCTCCATTGGGTCCTCTGCTCAGAGTCTAACAAAGCTAAAATGAAGGTGTCAGGCTGTGTTCTCATCTGAAGCCTTGACTAGGGAAGAATCCATTTCCTGGTTCATTCCAGTTGTTGGTAGAATTGGATTTTTTGTGACTGTATTTCTAAGTTCCCTGTTTACTTGCTGGTTGTCAGCCGCAGATCCCTCTCTCTCTGCAACTAGAGGCCACCTCAACACTTAACCATGTTGCCCACCCACAACATGGCAACTTATTTCAAAGCCATGAAAAGAATGCTTGAGATCAGGAGAAATCCAGACTATGTTTAAAGAGTTCATTCATTAGGACAGGCCTACCTAGACCAAGTCCCTTTATCTCTGTTATGAACTATCACATAATTATGGCAGTGATAGTTCATCATAGTCATAGGTCCCACCTACACTCAAAGAGAAGAAATTATACAGGACATGACAGCTGGGGGCAGGAATCTGGGGCCATCTTAGAATCCTGCCTACCTATCACAATGTGTGAGGATAATTTGATTTGAACAGTAGAGGATGCTGACAAATGTGCCTTACTCTCAGAATGTCTTAAAGGTAGTCTAGACTTGAAAGGTGGAATGAAGAAGCAAGTGATAGGCTCCTGGGGGAAGTGGACTCTAAGCCTGTTATTACTGAAATGTTCTCAACTTTGATTCTATGAAATTAGTCAGTCTTGACAAGCAGAATATGAAAGGCATTCCGAATTATCAAATTATGTTTAATGTCTCCTCTATTGGTTTTAGTCTCTGATATCACAAGACAAGACAAATTGCAATCCAGAGATCTGATTAATGAATGTATCAAAGTGGTTATTAAGACATTGGAAATGAAATAGGATCTCAATATTTTGAGATATTGAACTAGAGACACATATATAGACACTGCCACAAGACTGTCTGCATTCATGACCCAGTTCTTGAAAGTTCACATTAACAAATGTCAAATACAATAAATCAGCTATTCTTGGTCACTTTATATTTGATTCTTCCATCACAATAGCTCTCTTCCTTGCTTCTACGGATCAAATTGGGAAGTGATTGTCTGCCGTCATAATGTAAAAAAATAGTCCATACTTTGATGGGTTCTTATTACTTATTAAATGTTTAATAGGCTGCAAGACTCACTCTAAGCTTTGTTTCATTTCCCTTGGTGAATATAGTATTACTTGTTAGGGGAAGAATACTTGCAGTTCTTGGAGAGTTTTATAAATAGTAGTGGGAAAAACTTCAAGATACTTATTATTTTCTCCTATTTAGCTTATACTGAATTGAATTTACAAGCATAATAACCTCAATGGGGAAAATTACTGAAGTTAAATAGAAAATAGAAGAAAGAAAAATCCTTATCTGTATACTTAAAACTAAAGAAAATTAAAAAAATCTTTGTGTGTGTCAGTGTGCATGTGTGATCTACACAATCTTCAGTGTATTAAGAATAGAAAAAGGTCACTGGGCTCAACAAGCAGCCCCCTGCTGTTTTCCTCATCACTGCTTTCCTGTTCACTCTCTATACACTCGTTTCTTCTCTTTGTCTAATACATATTGACTTTCTTATTTCACAGACTCTGTGATATTTTGCAGCAAGGGTGATAACCCAGAAGATTTTCTTTCACTGCAAAACAAAGGGTCATTCCTCTGAAGATGTTTCATATAGCCTGGTTTTTAAATGTTGTTTAGAAGAGGAAAAGATTCTGTAGCTTAAGATAATAATAAAAATAAAAGATAATAAATACACTGTTAAATGAAATTTTCTTTCTTTAAAAACCCTAAGACCAGGTATGTACAATTTGGGCATACACACCTGTATTTAATATATACCTATATTTACACCTTTATATTACACCTATTATATACCTATATTACACCATTTTGTAATATACACCTATATTTACAGATATAGTTTATCGTTCCAGATAGAAAAAATGTTCATCCCTCTGAAACATGCATGTGCTTGGGTACAATGTGTGCCCCCCGCACACACACTCATATATACATACACGAAACCCTAAACCTGGTTGGAGGAAAAGACTAGTTTAACAGGGTTTCATTTTCTCAGACTGGACCCCATAAACTCAGTAATAATGGATTGGCTACTTATGAACCAGATGTGGCCCAAGAAATATCTTGTGGGTTAATGTTCTTATTTTTACTCTTCTGGAAAACAAATGTTTTCTTATTCATTGTGTCCAACATCACTGATTCCTACGATTCCCTATGTTCCTTACTTTATCAAATATATAACAACCTTTCTCTTTATGTTGAGGGCCCTGAAAAAAATGTGTAGGACACAGGGATTATTTTCTTTTGGATATATTATGTATTTCTAATACAGAAAGCTTTTCCCTGGGGAGAACTTTCCTTCATTTCTGAACCACACTAAAACTGAACTAAAAGACTGAATATCAGTGGATCATTTATTCTCTCCCTTCCCTTCACCCACACTCCTTCTTCAGTTTCTCCTAAAGTTCAAGCATTTAAGAGCTTCTTGGAGCTGACCCATCATGGAAATGAACATTCACAACCCTTAAGTCCATTGCCTCTAATTTTATACTACTTACAAACGCTGGCTGTCAATGCTGATTAGCATCATGAACACAATGGTACCATTTTTCTCTCTAGATGTTTCTTCCACATGTGAATGTATGTGTTCATGTTTAATCTTAGGGCAGCCTTAGAGTTCCCAGATTTAGCAGGACTGAGAGTCTGCCAGATGTTGCCAGAACATCTAGTTCAATTTCCATTTCAGGTAAATGATGACTATTTGGTCAGATAATTGTCATTCTTCTTGACCATTCTTCCTAATTATATGCAAGCAAGGAAGTGAGGAGGAAAGGGCAGACATAGCACATTGGCTGGATCTTTCTGTTATTTTCAGAGAACAACAGATTTTTAAAATATGTCCCTCTACTGGCCAGTTTCACTTAGATCCATCAAATGTAACTGTGTTTCTTGGCCATCCATCACTGCCAGGAAGCTGAGAATTGAGTACTGATTTTCATTCTCTTAGACCTTATATTAGAAGCCAACAAGGGAGCTTAGAACTGGAAAAGGGTGTTAATAAGCCAATTACTCTCTCTGTAACACCAAACAAATTAAATTTAAGGACAAAATTATTGACAATGTTTAGACACACAAAAAAACTCATAAAATCAAACTTCCATAGACTCTTCTAGAAAAAAAATTACTTAATAATAAGCCTATACACTAAAAAAAGTTTGAATATACATATATAATGTGTACAAGTTTGTATATATGTATGTATGTATCTATCTCTTTCTATATATATATTGATGTTCAAACTTTTTTTAGTATATACAAAGTATATCCAAAGCAGGAAGCCATGAAATTAAAGAAACAGTACACTAAACCCAGGAGTAAAATATTTTTTCAAGTGCTGAATTTTAAAGAGGTAATAAGAAATAAGAGAAATCTATAAAAAATAATCTCCAAAAAGTTGTTGCACTGCAATTCGAGGAAAGTTAAAATTTTATGAGGACATTTTTTCCCCCATAAACAGGATGGAAAATTAATATATAATTCTAACAAAAAGAAAAAAACTATTTTAAAAAAGCCTTTTCCATCTATTGCTACAGAAAAAAATGTAGTATCATTTTTAAGCAATCAACAGACACTTTACTGATATAGTTTTATGTTTTCTTTTTTAAATGGGTTCGGTCATAGTATTTGATCCTGAAGAAGAAAGCAGTTACTTAAACAGGATATTATAATTTTGTATATTGTTTTTTTAGTTTATTCAATCAACAAAAGGCAGTAGACTGAATTGTGGTTTAGGAATGTAAATATTGTAAACATGAGTAATGTAAAAGAAAAGCATAATGAACATAAATCAAGAGGAGACAGTGGGAAGGGCCCCTGGGTGGTTCAGTTGGTTGTCTGGCTCGGGGATCCAGTCTCAGCATGGTCAGCACAGTCTGCTTAAGATTCTCTCCCTTGCCTTCTACTTTGCTCCCTTCCTGCTTACACACTGTGCTTTCTCTCTCTCTCTCTCTCTCTCAAAAAAAAAAAAAAAAAAAAGAGGAGATAGGAGGAGAGATGAGTTACTTATTGAGTCCCAATAAACAGATGAGCTATGGCGTTTCAATGAATACTACCTATAATTAATAGATCAAGAATTGGTTTTATGTATGTGTACTCAGGTAAAGGAAGAAAAGTAATGAACACTAACAAAAATTGGGAGGCTAATAGCAAAGACATTCTTTAAAAGATAAACAAATTCTCTAATATTTTCCTTCCTGTGTTGAAGAATCAATAAATATCATCTAAAGACAATCAAATAAGAAGATGAAATACTGGCATTATATTTTTGTATTTTCTTGAGAACCACAGGGTGACCTATAAGCGTAAGTAGTTAAAGTTGGTGAACTCAGTGAAACTAGATATTTTATCACTGAGAATGGCCTCCTTTCAATCTTATAATTTAGGCATCCTACTTCATCAAAGTTATGGTGATACCAATCAAAAGTATTATTTTTTAAAACCTTAAGAAAAAAGTTATAAAATATATTACCATAACTTTAAGTATAACTTAGAATTGTGATTTTATGCTTTTTGAAAGAGGTCTGTCAGACTTACTTATAGATTTTAATCCCATATCACCTTGGTAATAAACAAATGGGAAATAAAAGTGAAATAAACTGGTTAAAGTATTTTCAAAGTTCTTTCCATGACGAGTGTGAATGAATCACTGCTCATCTCAGCTCTATTAATGTCCCTTTTTTTTCCTCCAAAAATATTTGTCCCCTGGACCATCAAGATTGTTGATAATAGCTTTTTCAGACCAGTCTCTGGAATTTTCTTTCTTTCTTTTCTTTTTTTTTTAATATTTTATTTATTTATTTGACAGGAAGAGAGAGATCACAAGTAGGCAGAGAGGCAGGCAGAGAGAGAGGAGGAAGCAGGCTCCCTGCTGAGCAGAGAGCCCTATGCGGGCCTCGATCCCAGGACCCTGAGATCATGACCTGAGCTGAAGGCAGAGGCTTAACCCACTGAGCCAGCCAGGCACCCCTGGAATTTTCTTCTACAAGCTATGGATCCCAATACTACCAAGATTTGTGGTTGCTGCTTTATTTATCTTATTAGAATGTGTCTGTGGAGGGTTTTCAAAATATAAATGGAACTTGTATTTCTTCCCCAGGTGGTTCTTAAATAGTTTGAGACAAAAATGTTGACATATCAGTTGTATCATCATGCCGCAGGTAACAATGATGTATGCACATGCACCAGCAGTGATGAGTTTGTTGTGAACGCTGTCTGCTTGACAAAAATTATAGGATGCCATCAATCATAAGATGCATCTTGATTTCAAAGATGTTAAAATATGAAAAAAAGTAAGTTATAATGGATGAAATGTAATACTTTATCTACTGTAGGACTTCCCTGCCCCTGACTAACATGGCAATCAAGTACTGACTTCTCAGATGTTTAATGTTGACGAGGATGCATTAGTTCCTATGCCTCATTTCTGTACATGTCAACCACCTAAACTTTTCAATGAATATTTTAAAATTTTCTTTACTCTGATTCTCAGTGTATATATAGCATAAATTATGATTTCCCTTCTGTCTCTTATGTTATTTTTTATTGGTAAGGAAGAATATGTAAAACATGACTTAGAGGAGTGTGAGAAGTACTGATTGGTTTAATTGGCTTTACAAGATTGGGCTGCAGGTGTTCTAAGTCCTTAGACAAAGGAGAGGCACAGGTGCTCTGTTGACTGGTGCCACCATGTGTCATTGCACTGTGGACCCTGTGCTAGCTTGTGCACTTACAAGGTTTTTAAGGCTATTTAGGACAAAGCCCCCCCCCCACCTTTTTTTTTTTTAGTTTATAGAAAGGCAAATAGGGCTCCTGGGTGGCTCAGTGGGTTAAAGCCTCTGCTTTTGGCTCAGGTCATGATCTCAGGGTCCAGGGATCAAGGCCCACATCAGGCTCTCTGCTCACCAGGGATCCTGCTTCCTCCTCTCTCTCTGCCTGCCTCTCTGCCTACTTATAATCTCTCTCTTGCTGTCATATAAATAAATAAAATCTTTAAAAAAAAAAAAGAAAGGCAAATAATTTTGACTTATGGTCGGTAAAGTTCTAGATCAATGCAATCCAATAGAAATATAATTTTAGCTACATATGTAATTTAACGTTTTCTAGTATCCACACTTAAAATAAGAAACAAATGAATTTTAATAATACGTTTTAACCTCAATATTAACAAACTATATTATTTCAACATGCAATCCATATAAGATACTAATGATATGTTTTACATATTTTTGGTACTAAATCTTCAAAATCTGGTCTGTGTTTTGTACTTATAACACATCTCAGTTTGGATGAGGGGTTAATAGACAAGTGTGACTAGAGGCTGACATCCCAGAAAGCATAACTCTAGACTACAAACGCTAGTGATGTTCTAGACTACAGAGGCCAATGTTTTTGAAGTACCTCACTTCAACTTAGATCTGCCTGCCATGGACACAAATATGTGTCCAAGGTTCTAAGATTTGAGGTTCACTGACTTCTCGAGTAGCGGTGGCCATGCAAGTACTGATGTGTGCATGAAGAGTGAGGCAAGAGGTCAAGGCTGAGGGTTGGCATAGACCTCATTTTGTGAGAGTCAGATGAGTAGGAACTTCAAAAAGACCTATTTACTGTTAGAATGGCTGTCAAGGCCTGAGTGAGAGAAAGTCATCTGTGAGTGAGATCTGTTTTCAGACCTGAATTTTGAGAGTGAGATCTCCTGTTTTGCTTTATCTTGTTGACATCATCACCTTGTTTTTCCAGCTCTCTGTCTTTGTCTCTTTCTCTCTTTCTGTCCTCTTTTCCATTTCCCTCTCTCTCTCATTTTCTTTTTTTAAAAATTTTATTTATTCATTTGAGAGAGAGAGAGCGAGTGAGAGGGCACAAGCAGGGGGAAGGGTGGGGGAGAGGGAGAAGCAGGCTCTCTGCTGAGCAGGGAGCCCGATGCAGGACTCGATTCCAGGACCCTGGAATCATGGCCTAAGTGAGGGCAGACACTTAACTGACTAGCCCACCCAGGAACCCCTTCTCTCTAATTTTCTATCTCTAGTCCTGTTTTCCCCTTTCATATCCACAATTTTTATATCCAATGTGATTCATCACCTCTACCATTTTACTCTTTCCCTTTCTTTTCCTTCTCTTTGCTCTTGCGATGTACATCCTTTCTCTGATTCTTCTGTCTTGGGACATAAAATCCAGTCACTGTTGATCCATCATGGGGCAATAATGACTTTCCCCTTTAATATTAGTATATCCACATGCTCAGGCACGAACCACACACTCTATTACCACAGCCTAACCCTGCACTGATGCAGAACAGCAGCTACTTGCCACGGGTTTGTTGTGTTTAATGCTTGCTTATAATTTATACTCCACATAATTTCTTAAATTTTATCTGACTCTCTTTCAGCAGGATGGCTTCAGCATTCTGAGCTGTGTTCCTCAAGCTGTGTTGTGCTCTGGTAAATACTCACAAATCTTTGTTATTGCCGTATGTTTGGAAAGAAAGATTAAAGAGTTATTAGTTTCTCATTGTCTAAAACAGTCTGTTTTTTAAAACATAATCAGAGTTTTGTAAAGTTAATATTATTTTTTACGCATTTAAAAATAAGAATAAGCTAATTGGTAAGCCTATTTAGCCCATTAATAAAACATCATTTATAGATTTGGATGTAAAATTTATTTTTTATTTTTTATTTTTGTCAGGACCTTATTCAGGTTTTATTGGTCTACATGCCATAGCAGGCATTGATCTTCCCCATTGGACAGATGTCATGTTTTAGGTACTTCTGTGTTTCACCCCAGTCTCTGACCTATCAGTTTCCCCTATTGGTTTCTTTTTTAAAAATTATTTTATTTTATTTTTTCAGGGTT
Source organism: Ailurus styani (assembly GCA_002007465.1). NCBI lineage: Eukaryota > Metazoa > Chordata > Mammalia > Carnivora > Ailuridae > Ailurus > Ailurus styani. Next base: position 2,163,659 of record LNAC01000127.1, read on the forward strand.
CCAAGATTCATTGTTTATACACCACATGTAGTGTTCCATGCAATACGTGTCCTCCTTAATACCCACCACCAGGCTCACCCATGCCCCCATCCTCTCCCCTCCATAACCCTCAGTTTGTTTCTCAGAATCCAGTCTCTCATCTTCCATCTCCCCTTCCGATTTACCCCAATTCACTTGTCCTTTCCTTCTCCTAATATCCTCCATTTTCATTCCTTATGTTCCACAATAAAAAATTTTTTTAAATGCCTTTGTTAGCAATTGCTAATAAAAACTGCAACGTAAGGAAAAAAAACCCACCTGTAATTCTACGGTCTTGATTTGGCTTTATGGTTGGCATTATTAAACAACATGCTTTTTAAGAAAATAAAATAGAAATCTATAAATAGGCATTAAAAGTGAAAAGTTATAAAAGACTGATAAGGATTTTTCCCCAAAAACATTCTAAAGAAAAGCAGATACATAATTCTACATGCTAAATATATTGAGTTCTTATGTGTCCAGCATTAAGTATAAACATCCAAAAACATATTTAATACTCATAGTAACCTAATGAACTATATTTCCATTTTTTACAGAAGAGGAAACTAAGGTACAAAGAAATCATTCAGCAAGAAAGTAGCAGAACCAGAATACAATCTACAGGCATATTTTTTCAGAGGTGATTTTCTAAAAAGTTGTATCACACCATTTCTCATAAGATATATAGGTCTCAGTAGAATGAGGATAATAGACAACTATGACATAAGAATTTTTTTTAAAAGATTTTATTTATTTGACACAGAGAGAGAAAGATCACAAGTAGGCAGAGAGGCAGGCAGAGAGAGAGGAGGAAGCAGGCTCCCTGCTGAGCAGAGAGCCCAGTGGGGGCTGGATCCCAGGACCCTGAGATCATGACCTGAGCCAAAAGCAGAGGCTTTAACCCACTGAGCCACCCAGGCACCCCGACATAAGAATTTTTTATTAGAATAGTAGCATTGATTACTTTGAGTGTTAGTAGTCAATTTATGTATAGTCATAAAACATGCAGTTTTTAGCCAGGCACAAAAGTTGCCTGGAATGAAGACTGCATTTCCCAGAATTCTCGAACTCTGATGTGCCCCATGCTTAATTTCTGGCCAAAGTGATGTAAATGTAAGTATTTTTTTTTTATCTTTAGGGTTTTGCCCATAAAAAATGTTTGACTGTGTCATACATGACCTCTCTCCTTTCCCCTAACCCCATAGGTAGAATGCACACATGGTGTTGAGTCATATTAAACTATAAAGCCAGGTCACCAAGAGAGGGATGATAAAAGAAAAGAGAAAGCACCTCAATCATAGATAAGTTCCTGTGTCACAGTCTCCATATCAACCTGAATCTACATTAAAAAAGAAACTCCAATTTTCTTAAGCCATTGTTTTGTTTTGTATTAAACCATTATTATTCTACATCTTTGTTAGAGCCGCACAACCAATGTCCTAAACAATAAAAGTGAGTTGAATTTAGTGTGTAGCTTTTCTACTAGTTATCACCAATTTCCCTCCCACTTGTCCCTCTCTTTTTCTTTAGGTGTTGGCTAAAATATCTGCTGGAGAAAAACAAGCAGAGCAGGTAGTATTATATGCTCACTGTGAGTTTATTTGAGCACTTTTTATCTATCACCCTTTACTTGTTTATAAACTACACTGTGTACCTATGACGTACACACACATATACACACATGCACTTTTATTACTGCAAGCCTTTAGAGAGAGGGAAACAGTTCTGCACAAAAAAAATATGTGTCTCTGACATAAGATGTGTAGATGACAACATTTTCAGGAATATGGTAGTCTAGTGAAAACTTCTTGTTGGAAAATATGACCTAACTTGATTTATCCCAATTGAGACAGTCACTAAAGAACATCTTAGTTTGCAGAAATTGCTGAATAAAGTAATCTAGTAGGTTCTCTTAGAATTTGAAGGAAATGGGTTTTTCATGCCTCCAAGTAGTATTAGAAATACCAGTTAAGCTGGTGTTCCAGTTCTGAGATTTTTCTCACTACTCCCTGAAAAATTATGGGAGTGGGAAAAGAATGTCATTATACTTTGTTTTAACTGTTTCAAATTTTTACCTTAGACAAACGATGTACATAGAGTCAAACTGTATTCAGTTTGAAATAACTTGACCCTGCATATATTAAGCTAAATGGAAGGCAACATGAGTACACTGAAACTGATTTAGTATGCAATATTTATCTGTGGGAGAGAGAAACACAATTCAATTCAGGCTGATCCATCCTCCAATTTCTGTGCACAGAATCCCACAGGAGGTCATCTACCATCATTTTATACCTATTTGGTATGCTCGAATATATCAGGTGGTAATAGAGTAAAACCTGCGATTATGGGTGACAGGGTAACCTGCTCTTCCCCATGTAGCTAGCATGCAAAGCTTGAGTTTTTGTTTTTTTCCCTCATCCACTTTGTGAGCATGAAATTACTGTAATTGCTTTCGAAAAACTTTTATGTTTTCACTGTAACAGTCAACCTAGGAGGTCTTTCCATGCTGTGTACTGTTTCTATCTCATGATGAATATTATTTGAGAATTTGAAGATGATGTTACTTTTATTTATTTATCTAGTCTGGTTAACCCTCTTTTCACAATCCATTGAGAGAACATGGCTTTCTTTTAGCTCTTTCTTCCCCTAGATTACATTATTTGCTCTCCAAATGCAAACACTATCGTTTTCTTCATATATTTTTCCAAATGTAATTGTTTGCATCCAGATTTACTAGAGATTTGTATACAAGTAGTACAAGTAGTATCTGAGAAGAGAAATTTGAGCATTGAATATATTTAATTAAATATATTTCTTTATCTATTACTTCCTCTTCACTGAGTTACTATGAATTATTTCTAGTATTATACTGCCATTATTTTTAGTGATATCTGCTGTCATAAAAAAATAACCATCAAACTTTGAGAATGCTCTTAAAAATCTCTCTTTTTTTTTGAGAGGGAGAAAGAGAGAGCAAGCACGAGTGTTGGGGAGTGGAATAAAGGCAAAGAATATTAAGGAGACTCCACACTGAGTGCAAAGCCCAATGCAGGGCTTGATCTCACAACACTGAGATCATGACCCGAGCCTAAATCAAAAGTCAGATGCTGAACCGACTGAGCCACCCAGAAACCCCTAAAAATATCCATTTTTTAAAGATGTACAGACATATACAGTGTATGAAGATTGGCAAAAAAAAAAATCAAACAATTNAGAGAAAGAGAGAGCAAGCACGAGTGTTGGGGAGTGGAATAAAAATCAAAAGTCAGATGCTGAACCGACGGAGCCACCCAGAAACCCCTAAAAATATCCATTTTTTAAAGATGTACAGACATATACAGTGTATGAAGATTGGCAAAAAAAAATCAAACAATTTACTTTTCTAATGTATACACTACCAGTGCTGCATCCAAATGATAATTCTTCAAAATAGTAATTTTGGAAGGTTTTCACTTACTTTAGTAACATTATTAATGTTTAAAACTTTTAGGGAACATTTCCTTTTTTATTTTATTTTTTACTTTTAGGGAACATTTCTTATTAATCCTCTAAACTATTGTAAATGTTTTACAAAATGACCATTTTCACCAAAAGACCCTTGAAAAGATGTTTATCATCACCATCAGGGAAATACAAATCAAAACTACAATTAGATATCGTCTCACACCTGTCAGAATGGCTAAAATAAAAAACACAAGAAACAACAGGTGCTGGTGAGGATGTGGAGAAAAAGGAACACTTGTGCACTGTTGGTTGGAATGCAAACTGGAGCAGCCACTCTGGGAAACAGTATGGAGGTTGCACAAAAAGTTAAAAATAGAACTGCCCTACAATCTAGCAATAACACTGCTGGGTATTTACCCAAAGAATATAAAAACACTAATTCAAAGGGATGCAGGTGCCCTTATATTTATAGCAGAATTATTGTAATAGCCGAATTATGGAAGCAGCCCAAGTGTCCGTCAATAGACAGATGGATGAAGAAGATGTGGTATATATCTATATTATTCAACCATTAAAAAGAGATCTTGTCATTTTCAATGATATGGATGGAGCTGAAGAGTACAATTCTAAGTGAAATAAGTCAGTGAGAGTAAGACATATACCATATGATTTCACTCATATTTGGAATTTAAGAAACAAGACAAACAAACAAAGCAGGAAAAAAAGGGAGAGAGAAAGACAAATCCAGAAACAGACTCTTAGTTATAGAGAACTAAATGATGGTTACCAGAGGGGAGGATGGTTGGGGGATTGGTTAAATAGGTGATAGAAATTAAGGAGGGCCCTTGTCATGATGAGCATCAGATGACATATGGAATTGTTAAGTCACTATATTGTACATTTGAAAATAATATAGCACAATATATTAACCCACTGGAATAAAATAAAAACTTTAAAAGAGGACTATTTTTATTACTGGATAACCACACATTATTTTGTAACCAAAAGGGGCTTTATTCCTGTTTCATTGCTTCCCATATTCTCATTCAATCTGAGGGAATTTTGACCTTTTTAAGATACTAAGTCCATATGTGCTTGAGTTTTGCCAACGTTCATGTCCAAGTTCAGCTCATGATTTTTCCCTACTACTAATTTTTCTTCTTCATGCTCCAGCTTCTTTCTTCTTAGAACTTTAGACTTGAACTATGGCTAATATCTTTGCATTTTTTTCTCCACTCTTAGATCAATTTTTGAAATCCTCAGATTCATTCTATGGTATCCAATCCCTTCCCTTATCTCCATGGCAAGAGCCACCACCAAGTACATTCAAGACTTTATCACCTCTTGCTTTGTAACCAGTTTCTTTCAAGCTCTAGTCTCAACCTCTTTCCAATTGTTAGTTCTTTCACATTGTACCTTCAAGGCTGGGTACTATGTACCTAGCATAGCACACATCTAGTTTGACCTTGACTCTTCATTGGGAAGCGTCACTTTAAGGCTGGTAGATAACTAGTTTTTCCTGGCCAGCATGACTAGATGACTCTTTAAGAATTACAGAATTAAGTGACAGTGCAAATGGATGTAGCTGGCAAAGTTCCTGCCTATGGATATTATAAATTTTCATCACCTTTTTTTAAATGTATGTTGGAACTTAATGCAAAAAGATGACCTTATTCCAGGCTAGGATCTGAAAGTTCAGTTAGAACAACTGTCAGCCATGAGCACTGAAGCTGTTGCTTATTTTCTCTGGGGCAGTATCAAACACTTGTTGCACTTACGTAAGAAAATTCCTCTATTGATAAGTGGAAGATGAAACAAAACAAAAGCCAAAACAAAAAGAATAAATATGACTTTCTCTCTTAATAGGTTTTTGAAAAATATATGTTCTAAACAATAACATAGGTTCTTGTAAAGATATGATAGTGAAATTTTCAGTGCTGAAAATTCCATTACTACAGCTCAGTTCATCATTAATCCTGACAATAATTACACAAATTACTCATAAATGTTATTACCATGTCTCTCAGTATTTTCCAATTCTGTATCTATTTGGGGGGGAGGGGAATAGGGATATTTGATTCTAATGCTATTATTATCAAGAACTTACACTTGGTAAAGGAAACCCATGCTATTTCAGCTTTCCCTTTTCCTTCCCAAGCACCTAATATTTCATAAAAAGCAAAACAAAACAAAAGCCACCTAAAACTGTGAAGGACATGAGTTCAAATTTATGACCACTCAAAAAGTTCATGACATTTGTACTTCTGTTTCGAAGCCAATGGTGTGGGGTGAACATAATATCTGCTGACCACGATCCCATATTTAGTGCCTCTCCATTGTGGAGCATTTATTTGCCCTCTTGGAATTCTTATTTCCAGTCTTCTTCAAGCATCTTCTGTTATTCTACATAGCTGAACTAAATTAAACATGGAGTGTTGGGTTGTAATTTCCCCAGGAAATATTTTGAGTACAGTTAGAGGGGTCCTTACCTGATATTTTCACAGAAGACCAACAAGTTCTCTTCAGTCACTGGAACTCTGTCCCAAGGAGGGAGAATGAAAAACACTTGAATAGATGGAGTTGAAGAACATTCTGGGGTGCCTGGGTGGCTCAGTCGGTTAAGCCGCTGTCTTTGGCTCAGGTCATGATCCCAGAGTCCTGGGACAGAGTCCCACATCGGGCTTCCTGCTCAGCAGGGAGCCTGCTTCTCCCTCTCCCTCTGCCTGCTACTCTGCCTACTTGTGCTCTCTCTCTGTCAAATAAATAAATTAAAAAAAAAAAGGAACATTCTGAAATACCTTTTTTTAACCTTGCTTTTTTGTTCATAATTATTATAATTTTCATTGTTTTTCATTTATTAACTTTCATTTGACTTGGAAAGGCAAGAAAGAGATTTATGCAGAAAATCGTTCATGGCCATTGCTCTTCCTTACCTTATTACTTCACTAATTTGGCAGATATGTATTATTAGTGTTGGCTGACATTTACTGAGAGCTTACTATGTACAAGGAACTGTCCTAATCACTTGAGATGGAGCAACTCATTTAATCCTTAAGACAACTCATGAGTAAAACATATTATCCTTATTTAACAGGTGATAAAACTGACACAGTGAGAGATTAAGAAACTTGCCGTATTCTTACTGCTAGGCACTAGTAAGTGTTCAGAAAATATTATTTTAATAATGAGTAAGTAAATGGGTAAGTGAAAACTTCTCCAGAGTTAACTTAAGCAACAATCTCTAAAATTTTCCCAATTTCTCATGAATTTCTTATACCATTTCACTAGAATTTGGGGAAATTTTATATTAGAATTTTAAAATTTCTGAATGTTCTCTTCTCTGGCTAGGTTTGGTTTCTCTCCCTGTTGAGTCTTCGAAATACTACTGATTTTCTTTTACCTTTGAGTTATTTTGCTCAAGGTCAGTCTGTACTGGAATGGTTATGCCCTTTTGTTCAGGACTAATATTTTCAGACTCTGCTTCTGTTCTTGTCCAAAGATCACCTTAACTATGGGATTTTTATCAAAAATAAAAATTTTTGCTTGGTGGCTTTTATGTCATTCACCAAAGGATTCCATTAGTTACTATAAGACATCACCTCACTTACCATTTGTCTGATCTTATGCTGTCAGCTTCTATCTATTTGAATGATGTGAATTCCTGGGTTTCCAGCCTTGCTACTCTGTCCTAGCCTTGTTTCATGTTGCCTGGGTGGTTATAGGAAACATATTATAAACAAGGGCAATTTGGAGCGAATATACTGCAAATTTTGGGCCAACAAAACACACAGTCACACTTCATGAGTAATACCACTAGAAAACAGAAGGGAATCCAATGGTTTGGAGTCTAATGTTGAAAGATCAACTAGGTTATAAAATTCATTTATTAAATCACTCATTTATTCAAATAGCAGCCATTGAAAATGTCATGTATTGGGCAAAGTCAAGTCATAGGGAATGCAAAGAGTAAAAATAAACACGTAGTTTTTTCAAGAGCTCACTAGATTTATCAAGTATTATATTACAAGCAAATTTGTGCTGAAAAAAATGATATTGTTGCCTGCTTACTGAATAGAATTAGGCAATAGTCTTTGATCTCCTACTATGTGTGAGTTGGTAGGAGATAAAAAATATACAGGATATATATAACAAATGGAATTTAAACAAAAAATATTGTGATTTAACTTTGTGAATTAGAGATTGCTAATTATAAAGTTGGTCTACATACTTATTATTTATTATTACTTGTTCAACTTTTGCTCCTAATATCTAACTTCCCAGATTATTTTCCTAACTCTTGAATTAAAACCCTAGTAATTCCCTTATTGAGGATCTCCTGATGGAAAATTTTCATAGCTTTGGGTTGATATTCATGCTTAAGAGTTTTGCCATGTCTTTTATTTTTAGGCTGATAATTTTACCCTTTTGTACTTTGGAAATGTTATTTCATTTCTATTGATGAGTCTGCTGCTACACTAATTTTCATTGTTTTATAACTTATTAGGACAGTGATATTTGACAAAACTTACTATTTTAAGGCAGAACATTAAGTGAGAGATAGCATAATTAACCAGTAAGATAAAATACTTTATAATTCCATGTAGCCAATAACATAGCTTTGAAATAAATGAAATGAGGGGCATCTGGGTGGCTCAATTGGTTAAATGTCTGCCTTCAGCTCAGGTCATGATCTCAGGGTCCTGGGATTGAACCCCCACATTGGGATCTTTGCTCAGCCGAGAGTCTGATTCTACCTTTCCCTCTACCACACTTGCTGTGTTCACTCACTCTCTCTCAAATAAATAAGATCTTTATTAAAAAAATGAAATAAATGAAATGAAAATTTAAAAAAATACAGGAAGAAATAGAAATTCAGAGAGAAATATAAGGAAAAATAGAAATTCATAGTTAGAAATTCATTATACCACTATGGGTACCACTATCAGTAATTAATAAATTGATAAAACAAGCAAAAATACCAGAAAGGTTAGAGATATTTTAAACATTAAAATTCACAAAAATTGGGGCCCCTGGTTGGTTCAGTCAGTTAAACGTCTGCCTTCAGCTCAGGTCATGGTCCCAGGGTCCTGGGATAAAGCTCCATGTTGGGCTCCCTGCTTAGTAGGGAGCCTGATTCTCCTGCTCCCTCTGTTCCTCTCTCCATTCAACCTCTCACTCTCTCTCATAAATAAATACAGTTTTTAAAAATAAAATAAAGTAAAATAAAATTCATAGAATTTACCTAATAAAAACCTATCCGGGGCGCCTGGGTGGCTCAGTGGGTTAAAGCCTCTGCCTTCGGCTCAGGTCATGATCTCAGGGTCCTGGGATCGAGGCCCATATCGGGCTCCCTGCTCGGCAAGGAGCCTGCTTCCTCCTCTCTCTCTGCCTACCTCTCTGCCTACTTGTGATCTCTCTCTCTGTCAAATAAATAAATAAAATCTTTAAAAAAAAAAGAAACCTATCCACCTCTCCATCTATATTATCCCTGCACACAAAGGTGAAATAAATATTTACTTAGGCCCACTTTAAATGTTTATAAAATTTGATCATATACTTGTCCACACTAAATGTCTCAACACATTTCAAAGAACTAAAATTTTGTGACTAAACGTAGTTAAGCTAGAAAATAATACTGAAAAGAAAAGAATGCTAGAAATTAAACCCACCTCTAAATACCCCAGGAATTAAAGAACTGAAAGTTGAAGATAAAACTTATTTTGAACATAATGATAATGAAAATATTACTCATAAAACTTACAATTAGAGACCTAACTACTGAAATACAGAAGAAAGATGAAAAATTAAGGAGTTAGCACCCATTTCAAGATATTAGAAAAAATATCAATTGAAACAAAATTTAAAGTGGAGGACATGGTACTATAAAAGCAGAAATTAATTAAAAGTAAGCATTCAAAAGAAAAGATTAACAAAGCACAGTTGGTTATACAAAAATCTAATAAAAATGAAAAACATATGTAAATTCATATAAAAATAGAGGGCAATAATACATTTGAACTTTATAGGCATTTCATGTACAAGTACTGAATGATATTATGAACAACTTTGTGCTTATAAATTTGAAGATGTATATGAATTTAATAAATTCCTAGAAGAATATAACTTTAAAACTTAAAGAAATATAGAAACTATAACCAGTTCAATAGTCATTAAAAAAATAGTAGTCAAACATTTCTCAAAACAAAAAACAAACAAACAAAACCAAGCAAACAAATCTCAAGCCTTGATATATTTGCAGGGAAGTTCTACTGAAATGTGAACGGTAAACATAAATTCTTTTAGAATATAATTATCTCGGGAAAGGGAAGAATTTTTAAACTAGACTTATTAGAAGGGCAAACAGTGATAAGTTCACTTAAATTCCATGTAAGATTTTTTTCATCAAAAAATTCTATTTAATATTTTTTTCACCACAAAAAGAATTAAAAACAAAGACTGTGGGAAATAATGTTTTCAAAGCTTGAATTCAACAAGGACTGGTATCCAGAATATATATTTTAAAACTCCTAAGAATCATTAGTGAATTAAAACAGCACACCTTAATTTCTCACACTGCATATCCATTGCAGATGGGCTTTTACCCATCTCTTTGTCTTACTTAGGGACCCCTGCTTTGGAGCAAACTCATCTGGAATATTACTGGCCTCAGGACAGAAGATAGATAGAATTACGGAAATCACATGTGGGTTTTAAAATATTGGGCAGAGAAGTGACACACAGTTTCCACCCACCTTGTGTTCCCTCCTACTTCAATAGGACAGAGCTGTTTAATCCTACTACAGGGAAGCATACCTCAGGTAAGAAGGGAGAAGATTTAAGTGTTCATATAATCTCTCATGGGGCAGGTCACAAAAGACAAATAGAGTAAATGACACTCATGATCAATCATGAAGATGACTTGCTAGGCTAGCAAAATTTTTAAAAAAAATCTGATGGTAACAAGAACAGTCTCTTCAATAAGTGCTGGGGTAATTGGGCAGCCACATTCAGAAGAATGGAACTGGACCATTCTCCTACACCATACACAAAGATAAACTCAAAATGGATGAAAGACCTAAATGTGAGACAAGAATCCATCAAAATCCTAGAGAACACAGGCAGCAACCTCTTCAACCTTGGCCACAGCAACTTCTTGCTAGACATGTCTCCAAAGGCAAAGGAAACAAAAGCAAACATGAACTATTGGGACTTCATCAAGATAAAAAGCTTCTGCACAGCAAAGGAAATAGTCAACAAAACTTGGAAGGAACCTACTGAATGGGAGAAGATACTTGCAAATGATACTACAGATAAAGGGCTAGTACCCAAGATCTATGAAGAACTTATCAAACTCAAGACCCAAAAAACAAATAATCTAGTCAAGAAACGGGCAGAAGACATGAACAGACATTTCTCCAAAGAAGACATGCAAATGGCCAATAGACATATGAAAAAATGCTCTGTATCACTTGGCATCAGGGAAATACAAACCAACACCACAATGAGATACCACCTCATACCAGTCAAAATTAACAAAACGGGAGATAGCAAATGTTGGCGAGGATGTGGAGAAAGGGGAAAACTCTTACACTGTTGGTGGGAATGCAAGCTGGTGCAGAAACTTTGGAAAACAGGATGGTGATTCCTTAATAGGTTGAAAATAGAGCTACCCTAAGACTCAGCAATTGCACTACTAAGTATCTACCCCAAAGGTACAGATGTGGTGAAGTGAAAGGGCACCTGCACCCCAGTGTTTGTAGCAGCAATGCCCACAATAGCCAAACGGTGGAAGGAGCTGGGATATCCATGGACAAATGAATGGATAAAGATGTGGTGTATATATATATATATACACACACACAATGGAATATTACTCAACCATCAGAAAGGATGAATACTTATCATTTACATCAACTTGGATGCAACTGGAGAGTATTATGCAAAGTGAAATAAGTCATTCGGAGAAAGACAATTATCATATGGTTCCACTCATATGCGGAGTGTAAGGAACAGTGCAGAGGATCATAAGGGAAGGGAGGGAAAAGCTGAAAACATTTTTTTAAAGATTTTATTTATTTGACAGAGAGAGAGAGAAAGAGAGAGAGCATGCGAGTGTGCACAAGCAGGGAGGAGGGGCAGAGGCAGAGGGAGATGCAGGATCCTCTCTGAGCATCATGGATCATGACCTGAGCCAAAGGCAGACATTTAACCAATGGAGCCACCCAGGTGCCCCGGAAGTAATTGCTTTTTAAAACTTACAATAGGGGGCACCTGGGTGGCTCAGTGGGCTAAAGCCTCTGCTTTCGGCTCAGGTCATGATCTCAGGGTCCTGGGATCGAGGCCCGCATTGGGCTCTCTGCTCAGCAGGGAGCCTGCTCCCCCTTCTCTCTCTGCCTGCCTCTCTGCCTCCTTGTGATCTCTCTCCCTCTGTGAAATAAATAAATAAAAATCAAAAAAAATAAAATAAAACTTACAATAGGGATAAAAAAATAAAAATATTTTGGAGATTTTTCAACTAAGAGCTATTCACCCTTTTAACTTGAGTTATTAATGTCAGGAACCTAGTAAGAATAGATATTTTCTGTGCTTAAATCTATAAAGAAGAGTAAAGATTTTCCATTTAATCTTCCATTTGATCTTACATATAAAATCAGTTTGGGTTAATTTTAATGGCATAATAAATTGCCTTCAAAAGAATTATTTTTGGGGACATTTGGTTGGCTAGGTCAGTAGAGCATGGAAGTCTTGATCTCAGGGTTGTGAGTTCGAGTCCCACGTTGGGTGTAGAGATTACTTAAAAATTTAAAAAAAAAACCTTAAAAAAAAAGAATTATTTTCAGAATGTCAAGTGGTACAGGAATAAAAATACACCAAATAGGAAATTTCTACAGTATTTGAAAAAAAAATTTTTTTTTTACTTAGAATAAAACTAAGTCTATCCCTTAAAGAAAAATCTCACAGTAGTAATAGTATTTTCTAAAGCAATTTCTATTGTTTTGGCCTTTGCCAACCTGACAAGATTTCAGGCATACAAATTGCAGGCTGCTTAGTTTAGCCAAATCAGCTTGAAAAGTTCTGCCCATAAAAATCTCTCACTTCTCTAGCTCTCACACAGATTTAAATGAGGAGAATCTGGTACTTAATGTTCTGGTTAGGTTGCTTAGCGACCACTCCACCCTGCAGCTCATGCTGTGTGTTAGGTGTAAAGTTAACTATTGCAACCCTTACAGAAATACAAGCAAATATACAAATATAAAATAACAAAACTGCAAAAATCATGCAGCACTTGTTTGGTCAGGTTAAACTCCTTTAAGATACCAGCTCTATTTTCTTTCTCATAAATTCGATTTCTAATGTAGCTAAGTATGCATAATTCTAGAACCGATAACTTGTTTATTTAACTGTGTTTTAAAAAAAGATTCATCTTCACTGTTTTAAAGGTGTCCAGCTTAAGAAATATGATGTATATAAGATGACTTTTAAAAACATTGATAAACAAGCTAAATAAGTAAATATTTTAATTCAGATTTTTTTTTGAAGGGAGGCGGTTTGGAAATGAATAAAGGATATACATTTTGTTTGTGTTAAGATTACCAACTTAACAAAACATATTTAAAGAAAATGTGAAACACTTTATAAGCTGTAACCTAAAATATATTTTCTCTTGTAGCATGAATGCTCTATTTTGTTAGATCTCGAGTTCCACGTGTATTACTAGCTGGTGTTGTGATCACTAAAACCATAATAGAGATAATTTTTTGTCAAATGCTCTACTTCAAGTTTTAACCAAATCCCTTTGATTGGTGTTCTATTCTGGAACATTTATGCTAGCAATTTTCAACTTCCTGTCACAAAAAATTATCATTAAAGGCTTTTTCAAAAACAAATGAAGCATATTCTTAGTTGTTTCCAACATATGTTTAACATAATGATCCAGGTATGTTGCAAAAACAGCAAAGCTCGGTGTAGCATATTTTTAGCATATAAATATTCTTTCTTGTGAAAGGTTCTTTGGTTGCTTATTTATAAAGTATATTATATGAAGAGACATATAACCTCTGTTTTTTATTCCTAGTACAAGTAAAAACAAATGAAATTTTGAGACCAGTTATGGGTGTATGTTGTGAGTCTTACCCTCTAGTTTTCATTTGCCCTAAGTCACAAAAAGAATTCTGACTAAGTCAAGATAGTAATATAGTTAATAATGAGATGTATTATTGAAATGCATCAATGATGCGAGTAGTTGTATTACTTACTCATGAGATGCTCTCACTTAGGTTTAATATTTCCCTGTGAATTGCAATACATTAGTTTTTTTCTAAAGAAAAAAATTGTGTTAGAGATGGATGATTTTCAAAAAATGTGACTGCTTTGGTTTCTTACAAAATTTTCTCAATTGAACATTACCTTTATCTCAGGAAAAGAAAATGATTTTACATAGTTTCCCATGCTGATTATAATGGGAACATTGTCACTGAAGAATATTTAATGCCCTAATTACTGTTGATTAGTTCTTTTGCCACCTTATAATGAAACTGAAAGTAAACATTTTCATTTTCATTTGTAAAGTGTCAAAAATTTTAGAGTTATCAGGTAGTACCTGAATAAAGAATGAGGCTGAATAACTTGATGGGCTGATTCCAGTGTGGGAAATAGAAACTGAGAGTACTGATCTTGGGTACAAAAAGAGTAATATTTTGAACATTCCTGCCAGTATTTCTCTGGAATTTCTTGTGCACTTGTGGTGTGAGGAAGAGATTCTCAAGATTGTAAATAAATAAAATAACTTTCCTAATTATTATGCATTTCTCATAGACTGACCAGTTCAATTAAAGAGACCCAAAACGGATCACAGAATTTTCTGAGGAAAGATTCTGTGCCTGGAAGTCGCCTCCAAATCCTCTTATTTTTGTCACCTCATGGTCCCTCTTTCTGCTGAGTATGCTCAAGGCACTTCTTCCTGTCAGTGCCAGAAAAAAAGCATTGATTCTCTCCTAACTATTCAGTACAGCACAGACCTGCAGATTAAGAGAGATACTATGGCAAGATCAGGAGTAGAGCACAAAATTTTCAGAGGCACGGAAAAGCATAGACCGTTTAGAAAGGAAGTTATTGCCAGCATTAAAGAACACACACACACACACACACACACACAAAGAGAGGAATTTATTGAAAAGTATAAAAATGGCTATAAAAAGCAGAGCTGTCAATGACAAAAAGATAAAGGAAAGAAAACGAGGTGTTCCTGGAATAAACAAGTAACATTTGGGTAAGGAGGGAGGTGGAGGGGACAAAAGTAAGATGACAGATGGAGCTGGCTTACAAAAGTGCAAGATTACATGAAAGAACTTCAACTTAACATTCAACAGAGAGTTAGGAGGTTCTCTTACACAGAGTGGAATACCTTTTCCTGTACTAGAAAATGAAATATTAAAAGCCTTTATTATTGCACGGGAGCAGATAATTAGGCAATTAAAACTATTAAAATTTGATAGAGTATCAGAACTTATAAAGCATGCTTGCCATATTTTAACTCCTCAAGCTAAGCGTTGGCTTTTGAAACACAACCTTTGCTTTTAAAAATTGTTAGTGCTTTGTTGCCGACAAAGTCGGCTTTCTGTTACTGGGAATCAGAAGTACTGAAGACAGAAGTAAGGTGTAGTCTTAGAGAAAAATAATAAATTTGTAAGAAATTCATATATAGAAGGTAAAGAAGCAAGGCTAGGCAATCAGGAAAAAATAGATTTGTAAATTAAAGACAATCGTATTAGCCAATAATAGTTCTTTTTGAGAGAAAAGCTAATATCAAAAACCTTTGTAGGGAATGTATATAAAACACAAGCATTCATATAACAGACTAAACTATTGTACATTTTTTGTAAATTCAAATATCTAAACCACACAGAATTATTCAGCAATAAGAAAATGGGAATTAAATTTAAGATTGATAGCAAAATTTCCAACAGATAAGGTTTTTATAATCTTTAGGTAATATGTAATTTAGAATTATTAAAGATATTCTAATATTTCCTAAAAAAGAATAAGGTAATTAGGATTTTACTTCTAACCAGGACAAAGGGAGAAATATAATCATTGTGGGCAAATTTAGTCTTTTTTGTTATCCTATCTCAAAAATATCATTTTGTTTGATATTACTATAGCTACCTCAGGATCTGGTTTGTACTGTAAAAATAAACTTAAATATTTAAATGCAAAAGAGTACCAAGACCTTAATAAATTCTTCTTGCTTTATTAAATCACTAAAAAGTTGCACTTAAAATCTGAATGGTACCTGACTTTATATTTTGGATTTTAGATAAATATTGGATCACATAAGGAAAATATTGTAGTGTTCTAAATTTTCCAGCAATATATTAACATATATTTCTGAGTGAATAAATAGTCTAATGTGTTAAACTAATTTATTTCCAAGTTCTTCAAAAATATTGTCTGTCAATTTTAGGATAACATTGGGTCTTTAGTTTATACGTCCAGAGAAACCATGACTTTCAAGAACAAAACAAGGAAAATTCTTTTTCTAATCTGAGCAAAATTATTTTAGAACACAGCATGTCACTATATTTAAAGAATAAATATTCAAGGGGCCCCTGGGTGGCTTAGTGGATTAACCTCTGCCTTCGGCTCAGGTCATGATCTCAGGATCCTGGGATGGAGCCCCACATCGGGCTCTCTGCTCATTTGGGAGCCGGCCTCCTCCTCTCTCTGCCTGCCTCTCTGCCTACTTGTGATCTCTCTCTCTGTCAAATAAATAAATAAAATCTTAAAAAAAATAGAGTAATTATTCAAGATTTTCAGTCAAGATAACTGATTAATGACATGTTAGAATATTCTGTTTCAAAGAAATACTTGTTTAATTTTACTAGATAACCATGTTCAAAAATAAGAAAAGAAAATCCTCAAGTGACCAGAAAGAAAATGGGTATCCAGAATGTGAATGGGAGTTAAAATCACATAGCCCACAGAGGACAAGGAGTAAATATGGGTATTAGGCAAAAGATTTAAAACCCACAGGGAACCCATGGTTAAAACTGGTACAAATAAAGCCAGAAGCCAGAATGGTGCTGTGCTGTCTGTAAATAGCGACTAGAACAAGTATCTATGTGCTATCTTGGAATCTCATCTGAAGAAAGTTTTCCATCTAGGCTGAAGTATGGGAGAATCAACTACTAAAGGAGTGAAAACAGAAACCTCCTTGCTGTCAGTTTTAGAAAGAGCAAAATGGAAATAAAATTTAAAGTAGATAGCACCTAAACTCATAATGACATTTAAAACTTTAGTAAATCAACAACTATAAACAGCATTATAGTATTTACTGGGGAAAATGTTATAGTCGCAGCACCCTACAAAGACACAGTGAAAGATTACCACTGAAGATGAGCTCACAAACAAAACCTATAGACTATATGGGAACTATTACTATGTGAAAGGTTGTTCACAGACTCAGGAAAATTTACAGCAGAGTTTAAAGAAAGCCAANAAAATAAAACTTTAGTAAATCAACAACTATAAACAGCATTATAGTATTTACTGGGGAAAATGTTATAGTCGCAGCACCCTACAAAGACACAGTGAAAGATTACCACTGAAGATGAGCTCACAAACAAAACCTATAGACTATATGGGAACTATTACTATGTGAAAGGTTGTTCACAGACTCAGGAAAATTTACAGCAGAGTTTAAAGAAAGCCAAACAGGATTAAAGGACTGAAAATTTTGTATTAAGAATTGTGGTTTTCAACCCTAATCTTTCTCAGAATGTTTGACAATAAGAGATATCCAGGTTCCATGCTCAGAGGTTTTGGTTGAATCTAAGGTTTTAAGTTGATGGTACTGGCAGTGATTTGAGAGTTTTAGGATGAGAAAACTCCCATGAAACATGCATAAAACATTGTAAAAATCTGGAAATAAAAATAGAGTTATTTTTTAAAAATAAAGTTATTTTAGTTTAAAAACAAAATCAATATATAGTTAAAGAATAAATAAGCCCAGAGTCTCCCACCACTGTTGTTTTTTGAGTAAATTATAGTTTACTATGAGATATAAATGATCATAAATTTTAATTTTAAAATACTTTCACGACCACTGAATTACGTTAGAACATGTTTGTGCCTTCCTCTATAAAATTCCTGAATACATAATTTATATTTTCATCTCTGTGACTCTGTGCCCAGTCCTTGCCCCTTGAGAGTGTTCTGTAATGGCCACGCTGCATGGTCCCATTCTCTATCTTCCCGTCACATATATTACTTAGTTTTATAATTACTTATTGTAATATTTATTGTTACTGACATTTCTTCTTTTGTATTATATTTTATATAATATATTCTTCATTCCTGCACTTTTTTCACAATCTAGAATTTTTGTTGAATTGTTCTAATGATTATTATTCACATCATCTGACTTAATTATTCCAAAATAGAACATGCTCGATTACATTCATTTCCTGGTTTTCTATTTGATCTTTCTCTATCATTCTTAATTTTTGAAACTAAAAATTAGTCACAGCTTGATATTTGGTAGAATTTCAAAGCTGTGTTTTTAGAATGCAAAGACTGTTTATTTCTAAAGTTAGCTATGTTGATAAATAAAATGATCTTCTTAAAATAGGTTTTTCTAAGTATTTGTCATATATAAATATACCATTACTTTTTTGTGATTTTATAAAATTACACTTACTGAATTAAACAAGATTACTATTTCAATATTTTTAAAATTCATTTAAAACATGCTAGAGGGCGCCTGGGTGGCTCAGTGGGTTAAAGCCTCTTCCTTCCGCTCAGGTCATGATCTCAGGGTCCTGGGATCGAGGCCCACATCAGGCTCTCTGCTCAGCAGGGAGCCTGCTTCCTCCTCTCTCCTCTCTCTCTGCCTGCCTCTCTGCCTACTTGTAATCTCTCTCTCTGTGTCAAATGAATAAATAAAATCTTAAAAAAAAAAAATTGTTAAAAAAATAAAACATGCTAGATTTTTCAACATATTCTTTACAATTTTTTAAAAATGATTTCTGAAGATAAAATTCTTCTACTTAAGTATTTTATATTTAAATAAGTTAATTTTTACATATCTTTACTGTTCACGCATAATGAACATTTTGGTTTCAGTCATCAAAGTCACAAGCAAATGTAGTAATCAAAGAAAAAGACACAAAGAAATGAGGAAAAAAAAGGTAGAGAGAGAGAGAGAGAAAGAAATTGGGGAAGGGAAGGAGAAGGAAGGAGGGAAGGAGGAAGGGAGAGGGCCAGGGAGGAGGAAGAAAAAAGAGGGAAGGAAGAAAGGAGGGAGAAGGAAGGTAAGAAGTGACAAAAATTAAAATACACAAGTGTATCTTAGTGTGACTCAATAATTCTTTTCATTTTCAAGCTATACAGTTTATTGGAAGTTGATCCAATGAAACAATGGTGCCATGGATTGTGTAGTTATACCAGCAATAGTGCCAAGCCTTATATAATTATGCTAGCAAATTACTACAAAAATATCCATCATAGGCAGGAAGAGATTTGAACTTTTTAAACTTCTTTTATGAGGGCATCACAAGAATATTCATTTGAGCACGGTTGTAATGTCTTACAGTTGATAACTGAAATCCACATAGCACACGTGTTACAGAGCAATTCTCTTAATTAGCATGCATGACAGTTGTCAACATTTGGTTTTAATAAAACAGAGAAATAGAAAGGGCTGGTTTCTGAAGAACATGATTAATACTCATAATGATGACATATCAGTTGGTCTAAACCACAAAACCTGATTATTAAGTCAAAAATATTTATACTACGATTTTAATACCTAAAGATATTGCGACTGTGCTTGGTTAATAACAACAGTGATAATTCTTGGAGACTGAAAGACCCTCAATTGTTATGTTAAATATTTAAAGCAAATTACCAGAATGAACAGACTTGTCTTTTACTCAAGTGTGCCGTACAAGTATTAGTATTTTCAATAAGTTCCATGATGAGATGGAAGTTGGGAAACACTGAGATTGAAATCTTTGTGCAGATACTTAGTGAATTTGAAGACAGAGCAAGAGAATGTCCCGAAAACCAATATGGAGGGATAAAAAGATGCGAGACAGGAAACATGAGTAAGGAGATAAGGAGATTATCATGATATTCTGTAACGTACTTCTAAAAGAAGAATAAGCAGGAAAAATAAAGTGAATGGTAGAGAGGAAATATTTGAAACAATAAAATCTGAGAATACTCCAGAGTGAGCAAATGTATGAACCATTAGGTCAAGAAGCCCCCTGAGTGTGGAATGGACACATTGTAGTGAAATCATAGAGCATCAGGACAGAGAAAAAATCCTGAAGTCTGCCAGGGAGGACTAACTCTGATTATCTACAGAAGAATGGTATCAGGACAGCAAACCGTTCTTCAACTATAATAGCTGAGAAAAGAAAATTATATGATTACATAGAAATGTTACTCCCAGAGACTGTTGATAAAAGAGCTCTGAAAGATGCATTTTGGCAAATAAAGAAGAAATAAATGCTGAAGGAAAAAAAGACAAAAAGTCAATGAGAACACATATTGGTAAAACATCGTAATATATTTACTAAGTACTAACAAAAAAATAAGTAAAATACAAAGAAAATAGGATAGGTTAATAGAGTTTTATGGTTAATAAATTTGAACTAAATGTGCAAAAGAGACATGAGAATCTGGGGGGACAAGTTCATAAGAAACTAAAGTATGCCATTCAACCTGCCTTCTTCTGGATAAAGAGCAAAGCAGCGATTAATATTAGCATTTATTAGGGAAAAATGTAGATTTAAAAATAAATGATAACAACTAAAGGAAAAACTAGGAAGGAAATCTACAAGAGGCAACGCTGAAGATAAAAACTATGGGAAGTACAAAATTGATTAATCTAACAAAAGTCAGAAGACAGTAAAAGCAAAGCAAATCATGTCAAAAGAAAATGGAGTAAAACAGTTCAAATAGTCAGTGATTGCAACAAATGTAAAAAGCCTTAACTCCATATTATATGATAAAAAAAAAAGTCTCTCATCAGGTAAAAGCTGAAATTCAGAAATATGTTCCTTTTAGAGAAATCCTAAATCAGAGGACACAGAAAAGTTGACTATAAAGGGATAAAAAAATAGACACCAGGTAAGTGCTATTCCATAAATCCTGGTACAACAAAGTTAACCTCAGATAAATGAGAATGCAAGGTAAATAGTGTAGAAAGGGATGAAGGGAGTCCTTTCCAAGTATTTTCTCAAGAAGAGTAAATTGTTCAAAAATAAGCCAAAGAGAAGGCTCTTCAGCCTCTCTCAACAAATAGAAGAAAACAAGTGACAACTAATGTTTCTGTCACTTTCAATTTCTCAGAGTTGTCAATAAATATATTTAATGGATTCATAATTATTTTATGCAGTTTGGTTTGAGATAGAGTTAATGTAACATTATTTTACTTAATAAATATTTGTTTATTAATATTATTGGATTAATACTATTGGATTCTTTTCATTTTGTTTCAAAACACTATTTACGTATTGATAATGTAATTCATAATCCTTGTAAAGACCTGGAAAAAATAATATTTAAAAATATATAAAATAAGTTTTAATTCTGACATATAAAGATAAACCTGGTGAATATTTTGGTTTGTATTCTTTCAAAAAAAGGTGATGATGATGATGATAACTGACTTACTGAGTTCTTACTACATCAAAGATTATTAGACTACGTTATACCTATTATATATTTTTAATATATATTATATTATTATCCCTATTTTATAAGCATGGAGAAGTTGATAAGAAGCAAAACCAGGAATGGAAACAATTCAATCAGATATAGTAGAGCTCCCTATTAGAACCTGCACTGGAATATAAAAATAACTACAGGTTCGTTCAATTAGAGCCACCTAACCAGAAGCACAGGATCACATGCATACATACCTACATACTATACATATGCATATACATTCATACACACACACATTTGTGTGGTTTTGTGATATAATAATAAATACGTATTTTAGTCTTTTTACCAGGTCCTGGCCACACTCCCTGAAACTCTTCTGGTTTCCCAAGTAATGAGAGCAGTAGGAACTTCTTTCGTTATAATATTTGGCTTTTGTTCTTAGCTCTCAAAACAGCTTCGGAGTGATAAAGGTAAAAGGATGATCTTTTGTCATTTAAAAAAAGCCTTTTTCAACCACCCCTGAGTTTATGTTAATGATGGGACTTTTGGAAAGCCTCTAAGGATGGGAGGGGCTGATTACAAGGGCAATTGATCATGTGATTAAAGTATTGGAAGGTTCAGTCCCATCCCCACCATGGGGGGGGTGGGGTGGGCTTGAGGTTGAATTAGTCCCCAGTAGCCACTGAATTAAACGTGCCTACTCATTGAAGTGTCCATGAAACACCCTGACCGAAGGCTTTATTTTTGTATGAAAGCAGTAATTTTAAAAACAACATGGATTCTACACTTAGCTACTTCTCTGAAACTCTGATGGAATCCCGGGACGATTTGGATGTGATGGTAGAGGAGAGGGCCAGGCTCTGAGTGAAAAAGAGAAAACAAAAGAACTGTTTCACAAAAACATTGTCACTTTGTAACACTTGATTGGCTTTAAATAGTGCTATTTAGTTCACTAAATACCGTGTAACTAGTTATTTTTGGACTTCTAACTAAAATAGGTTTTAGCAAATGGCAAATGCACATACACACCTACACACACACAATGTTTATATATAGGACCAAATACTTCATGTTGCTTGTATTTTAAATTGCTGTTAAAAGGTTAATCACTTTACCAGTATAAAAGGATAGACTGCAATCTAAATATGTATTAGCAAATATTTCCAATTTGTGCATTTTTTTATAGTTGTTCACACAGACTCTATTTTTATTCCCAATTTTCATTTTTGTTTTTAAATTTAAATTCAATTAATGAACATATAATATATTATTTGTCTCAGGGGTGTAGATCTGTGATTCATCAGTCTTATATAATACGCTGTGCTCATTATAACATACCCTCTCCAATGTTCATCACCCAGTTACCCCATTCCTCCACCTCCCTCCCCTCCAGCACCCTCAGTTTGTTTCCTATGATTAAGAGTCTCTTATGGTTTGTCTCCCTCTCTGGTTTCATCTTGTTTCATTTTTTACTTTTTTCCCCTATGATCTGCCTTGTTTCTTAAATTCCACATATCAGTGAGATCCTACCATAATTTTCTTTCTCTGATAGACTTACTTCACTTAGCATAATACCCTCTGTTTCCATCCACATCATCGCAAATGGTAAGTTTTCCTTTTTTTGGTGGCTGTGCAATATACATATACATACACACACACCCCACATCTTCTTTAATCCATTCATCTGTCAATGGACATCTGGGCTTTTTCCACAGTTTGGCTATTATGGACACTGCTGTTATGAACATTGGGGTGCAGGTGCCCCTTCACTTCACCACATCAGTATCTTTGGGGTAAATACCCAGTAGTGCAGTTGCTGGGTCGTAGGGTAGTTCTATTTTTAACTTTTTGAGGAACGTCCATACTGTTTTCCAGAGTGGCTGCACCAGCTTGCATTCTCATCAGCAGTGTAAGAAGGTTCCCCCTTCTCCACATCCTCGCCATCGTCCGTTGTTTCCTGACTTGTTAATTTTAGCTATTCTGATGTGCAGTGGTATCTCATTGTGGTTTTAATTTGTATTTCACTGATGTTGACTGATGTTGAGCACTTTTTCATGTGTCTGTTGACCATTTGGATGTGCATGTCTTTAAGGAAAGAGTAGGACCACACATACATGCAGGTTCTACGCCATTCCTTCAATCTCAGTCATAGAATTGCAACTTTGAAAGTTGTAGCTTCATAATACATATGTAATAGAAATTTTACCAGAAAAACCCTTTATGTTAATGTTGAAAAACACATTCAGTATGATACTATTAGTATTTTACAATTCTTAATAACATGTTGTGTTTTTTCCTGTAGAGAATTAGTATATTAAGAGAAAGTTACTGGGGCGCCTGGGTGGCTCAGTGGGTTAAAGCCGCTGCCTTCGGCTCAGGTCATGATCCCAGGGTCCTGGGATCGAGGCCCANTTACCAGAAAAACCCTTTATGTTAATGTTGAAAAACACATTCAGTATGATACTATTAGTATTTTACAATTCTTAATAACATGTTGTGTTTTTTCCTGTAGAGAATTAGTATATTAAGAGAAAGTTACTGGAAAAATTGTTTTGGATAGTTTTTTGGGGGTACTGCCATAAATAAGTCAGCTTATAGATTTTGTTTAGAATAGGCTAATAGGCCAATTAAATGTGTTTCTTATAGATCATCTATCTATCCTCTATATATTATCTACTTACAAACTATAAAATATATTTACATATCTTCTAACATAATATGTTAATAGTATAGGTACACATTATGTGCTATATCAATATCTATATATCATTGAAGTCTTGTAGATGATATTATCTAATATAGTAACATCTTAATGGTATAAATAATGTGTGTTCATAATAATTTATTAATATTATGGGTTATAGTTCAAATTGTGTCCCCCTAAGATTTGTATGTTGAAATTCTAAAACTTATATGTGATCTGATATGGAAATAAGGTCATTGCAGATGTCATTAGTTAAGATGAGGTGTATTGGAGTAGGATAGGCCCCTAATCTGATATGACTGGTGCCATTATAAAAAGGGGAAATTTGCTCCCAAATATGCATACAAGGAAAATGCCATGTGTAGATGAAGACAGAGATTGGTGATGTTTCTACAAGCCAAGTAATGCCAAAGATTTCCAATAAACCACAAGAAGCATGGAACACATTTCTCCTCACAGCCCTGGAGAGAAACGAACACTGCTGACACTTCGATCTTGTACTATTAGCCTCCAGAACTGTGAGATGATATATTTCTTTTGTTTAAGGCACCCAGTTTGAGGTACTTTGTTACAAGGGCCTTAACAAGCTAATATGCTATGCTACATAATATGGAAGACATATCTATCTAATATACTAGTATAGCTACAGTAATACATATCTACTTATCTAATACAAAATGTAGTGCCACCCTTCTGAAAGACACAAAAAATTCTAAGATAAAAAGGCAGTTAAGTGAGACTTAGTTTTATTATATTCAAGTAACGTAAATGCAAAACCTTCGGTTGTATTTGGGCTTGTTGATTGATGTGGCTGATGTTTATGCAAACATAATAGCTTGTAGACAAGTGATAAAAAGTTTGAAATGACCTTTGTGGTTATTTGATCGAGCATCTGTCTCAGTATTGGAATAAGCTCCATAAGCTCTGTGGCTGGCAGCCAATTATCTTCTTTCCTGGGAGCAGACAGAGAGGTTGACTGACCACCAAAAGGCACCAGAGAAGAGTTGAAAAGAGGAAGTGATAATTGGACTGAGTTGAAACATGGACAAGAAAAGCAAAGTTCCCTCAGGCTGGAGAATAGCGAGAGGCAAGAAGGGAAGTGGGATATCAGTGGGAGAAATTGACCTAGCCAGTTTGCAAAGTGTCTTAGGACGATCCAAACGGGCCTTAACTAGTCTCTTTGGTGATAAGGAGTTTTTAGAATAGTTTATGTCCAAGAGTAATAAAATACAAAGCAAATGTGCCTATTATTAGTACGTCTGTATTTTAGGAAGCTCACACCTGTGAAAGAAGAGAGGTGCTTTGGAGAAAGATCAGGATACAGGCAGCTTGATCAATAGGGGAATGCTACTTAAAGAGTTTAAATAGTTTAAACTAAACTTAAATAGTTTGCAGTTATTAAATAGTCTTAAATAGTTTAAATAGTTCTTAAATAGTTTGCAGTTCCTCATCTGATGTCATTTGATGCTTGGACCTGTCTTACAACCAGATTCCATTTCAATTGTATCTCACGTCCCATACTGTCGTGCTTCCTATGCATTGGTTATAGTGGAATTATTGAGTATTATATAAAGACACCTTTTCTTCATGGTACTGTGCCTTAACAAATGTAGTCTAGGGTCTTAAGAAAAGCCTGATTATCTTATACTAGTATTTAACAGGAGAACTTGGTCATGAATACATTTTATTTTACTTTTTATTTTATTTTATTAAGACTTTATTTATTTACTTGAGAAAGAGGGAGTGAGAGACAGAGAGAGAAGCAGTACAAATAGAGAGAGCAGAGGGAGAAGGAAGCAGGCTCCCCACTGAGCAGGGAGCTGGATAAGCGGCTTGATGTGGGGCTGGATCCCAGGACCCTGGAATCATGACCTGAGGCAAAGGCAGATGCTTAACTGACTGAGCCACCCAGGGGTCCCATGAATACATTTTAGATTGACCTTTTCCAGCCTGTATTTATGAGCAGATATTCATAAAGACATCCCTCAACAGCCATATGTGCTTTACGGGTCTCCAGTTATTAACTTCCTTTGGAAGCATGTCCTCCTTTGCTGTCGTGAGAAGGAGGTTCTATAGAGTTCTTTCTTGATGATTTTTTTCATAAATACTTAAGAGTCTGATGACCCCATTTAATGTGTTTCTTGGTGATTTGAAATAACAGACTGAGAGCCATGTCTATGTTGGCTGTCCTGAAAAACAATGTTGTGTGTGTGTGTCTGTGTGCATGTGTCAATATTGACACCCACTTAATTATAGCAGTTGGGTTANCACAAAAAACAATGTCCTGAAAAACAATGTTGTGTGTGTGTGTCTGTGTGCATGTGTCAATATTGACACCCACTTAATTATAGCAGTTGGGTTAAGTGAATATTCCTACTAATAAATATCATATGTATGATGTGATTTATCTACATTAGAGTCAAAGATGCTTTTTGAAGAAACTACTCCCCCAACTTTTAATAGCTTTGTAGTTAATAATTACTAAATAATTTTTCTCCTTCATTTATCTTGGTTAAAATTGTCTTTAAGAAGTTTAGACTATATCATAACAACATGATCAGGAGCCATGTCTTTGGATTCAAACTGTATGAATTATTTGAAAAATGGGAAACAATAGTATCTCAGCAGGATTGTTGTTAGGACTAAATGAAATGACACTTCTGAAAGATTATCCATTGCTTTAGGTCCTGAAAACAAGAATATTAACTAATATCATCTTGTGGGGGAGACATCTGGGCCTTCAATTTTAATTTATTGATGTAAGCAGAGACTAACTCTACTAGGATGTACTTCTTTGGCTCCTTTTTCAAAAGACATGTGGTAACCTTATAGTCAGTCAAGAGTTCTAGTATAGATCTACAATTTTTATAAAAAATTTAGTGGTTTTACTTTGAAAGCACACTGCTCTATACTTGAGCAGTTACACAGACTAGTTTCCCTAAGATGATTTGTTAGGGGATGCCTGGGTGGCTCAAATGGTAGAGTGTCTGCCTTCAGTTCAGGTCATGGGAACGTCAGGCTCCTGGCTCAGTGGGGAGTCTGGTTCTCCCTCGCCCTCTGCCTCTCCCCCTGCTTGTGTGCATGTGTTCTCTCTCTCTCTAAATAAATAAAATCTTAAAAAAAAAAAAGATGATTTGTCAGGGAAGTACTCTTGAGCCCAATAGCTATTAAATTTTAGTTGAAAAGTAAAAAAAAAAAATTGTTGGAGCCTTGCCATAAGGTCGTGAACATTGCACCCATTAGTATAGGTCATTGGTTCTTAAACATTGTTCTGTTTTTGTCATTGCTGTTGTTTCAACAGGCAAAACCATTATTCTCCAAAGAGATCTTACATAGAACTCGAGATGAAACGGATTTTTAAGAATTTGCTCACTTTGAAGCATGTGAGGACCACCACAAACACAGTCGTTCATCAACCCTTTTGGCCCTTCTGCAGAATCCTGGTTTTGAGGATCGAAAACTACTCCTTCAGATAGCTTGTTTCTGCTCTCGTATTATCAAGGAAGTCAGAGAGCTGTGTGCTCAGCTTATATTGTATTAGTTTCCCATTCTTCGAATCACTCAAAAATCATCATTAAATACCTACTCTGAGCCAGACATTGCTCTTGGTGCTGGGGGACAGCAGTGATACAACAGCTTCTTGGGCTGTGCTGTATTATATTTGCAAGGAGAGGAGATAAAGAACAAATAAGTAAAAATAAAAGTATACTAATCATCATGCACATTTGTAAATTCTGTGAAGATGACAAAAATGGGGTATTACAATAGAAGGTATGGGTTGCAGAGGAGCTCGCTTCGGACAGGGTCAGTGAGGAAGTTCTCTCAGGGTCAGTGAGGAAGTTCTCTCAGGGTCAGTGAGGAAGTTCTCTCAGGGTCGGTGAGGAAGTTCTCTCGGGGTCAGTGAGGAAGTTCTCTCAGGGGAGGTAATGTATGGGGAGTGGCCCAAATTAACGGAGTTCGGGGGGCAACAGAAGATCTGGAAGGAAAGCCTTCTGTGAAGAGGGGAATGGAAGGGCAACACACTGAACTCGACGGAGTTGGGCTTATTTGAAAAACCAGAAAGGAGGGGCAGCATTTAAGAAGGTGAGTGAGAAGAACAGAGTGGATGCCTGCTCCAAGATGGTCCGTAAGACTCAGGCAAGGACCAGGTCATATGGGGCCTTGTAGAACCTAGTGAGGAGGTCAGACTTTGTTCCATGTGTAATGAAATACCATGGGAGGACTGGGGAAGCAAGGATTTGATTTACATCTTAGGAAGATCTCTCTGACAGGCAAGAAGAGAGAGAATGGTCCAGGTGCAGGAGAGCAAACAAATAGACTCTTTTTAACATGCCTTCACAGACGAGCAGCTTGACCTCTGGAGAATAGCAAAGTTCTTTTTTAAAATGTCTTCAGAAAACAATGAATACATCTGGCTTAAACACTAAGAGAATCAAATGTCTGCCAGGCAATTAGTTTGTATTTATTTGATGGATGATTATGGATCACATCACTGATAACTGTGTTGCTTCCCCGACTGCAAGTAAAAATGTAAGGAATCCCACGCAGCCCCTTATGTGTACTCTCCGTATCACTGATGATTCTTAATTTCAGTTCCTTCTTTTCTCCTTGTCTTACCTTTCTCCCTTATATTCAAACATGTTACAACATGTAATGCATAGCTTTATAGCGTGCAGTGTATAGCTTTGGAATTAGCCTTTAATCCTTTGTTTGACTGTGTTTTAAAGACTTGAACAAGTGGAAGTAGAGAAAGTCACGGTTGGATGATTAATAATTAATCATTAAAAATTAGATAGATGTACAAATTCCTAGGCATTATATCAAAGAATGTTCCATGTGTCACTTAAATGTCGACAAACTGTAGTAGATTTTTGTGTTGTATCGTCATATTAACTACCAAAATCAATAAGTACTGTGGCTCTAAAGAGAAGACCATGAAATTGCAATATACAATATAAAAGACTGTTACAGAGTCAAATCCTAAATTCTTAATTTATAAAAAGTTACTTAAAGCCACAAATTATAGCTCACTATTTTATCACAATTATAGAGGATATTACATTTGTTTTCATAAGTATTTTCATAATTTATATAGATATGTGATTTATTTCAAAAATATTTCCTATATTTTAACTACATACCTTGTCATCACTGATTTATGGAGCATTCAATGTGACTTTCTTAACCCATTGAAATTTTACAACATTTGTGGATTTCATTATTTATGTTTGTAGAATTATACATACACAGAGGTACTTATTATATTCAATGTCATGACTGAATTTTAATATTTTTACATAAAATGATTTTTGAAAATATATATAATGACTGAGATTTTTATTAAAGTTTTAGAACTGTTAGCATCCCATGGAAGCCAATAGAAAATGTACTGATCTAGAAATACTAGATCGGGGCGCCTGTGTGGCTCAGTGGGTTAAAGCCTCTGCCTTCGGCTCAGGTCATGATCTCAGCGTCCTGGGATAGAGCCCTGCATTGGGGGGGGGTGGTCTCTGCTCAGCGGGGAGCCTGCTTCCCCCTCTCCCTCTCCCCTCCTCTCTCTCTGCCTGCTTGTGATCTCTCTCTCTGTCAAATAAATAAATAAAATCTTAAAAAAAAATAAAAGAAATACTAGATCAAGCTTTAAAAGTCAGAAAATAGAGTCAAGAAAATCTGTGATTTTTCATAAATCAGTGTGTGTGGAATTAAAAATGTGACTGTTTTAAGTAGGACTTCATGAAAAACCTAGATAGCCTTGAGAGCATGTCTTGACATTTAAAGTATATGCAGCAACTCATTGTATAAAAATGGCCTCGTTCCCAAGACAGCAGCTCAAATATATTCTATACCTGAGAAACATCTACAAAGGGGCTTGCATCTTGAAATTTTTTTTTGCCAATGGAGCACAGATCAAAGTATTCAAAACAGAACATAGCCAAAAAACACAGAAGGAAAATTAAGATAATATGTTTCATGACTGTGTGCTATATTCAAAGGTCACACTTTATGTCAAAAGCTTTGAAGGTTTATTTATTTATTTATTTGAGAGAGAGCGAGAGAGAGAGAGCAGGGGAAGGGACAGAGGGAGAGGGAGAGAGAATCCTCAAGCAGACTCCCTGCAGAGCACAGAGCCTGATGCAGGCCTGGATCTCAGGACCCTGAGATCATGGCCTGAGCTGAAATCAAGAGTTGGCCAATTAACTGACTGAGCCCCCAGGTGCCCCTATGTCAAAAGCTTTAAATAAAAATTTTCTTTAGCAAATTAATATTTACTTTCTGCAACTGTTTACAGCATATAAATGTGGAATCTAATGATATTTATTAATCTATTTGTATCTATCAATATCAGAAGAGGCTATAATTTTTGTATTTATACAGATGCATGACACCTCATATAGTATTTAATTGTTGATTGTTATTGAGTGATTAATGTGCTTACTGTTTTATCATTTTTACATGAATTGTTACTACATTTTCATAACAATTCCACGAATCAGATATCCTTGTTGGTGTACTTACAAATGAGAAAATCCATGCACATTAAATTATATATTCAACTACTAAGCAGGAGATCAAGGATGAACACTGGCCTATCTTGGTCAGTGTATATTGAGCAATTCATGTAACATTAAAGAAAATCCTTTTAAGGTGGAATTTTGAGGTTCTCTTCACTTTTTGTCCTTGTAGTAGACGTGGTTCTGTTAAATAAAGTTCATATGCAAACGCACCTTCTTCTAAGTACAGTCATCCTCCAGATGGTGAATTATTTTTTCCTCGCTTTATTCTCCAAGGCTTTCCCCCAGTATCCTTCATCTGGATAACAATTGCACCTTTTAAAACAAAAGGAATCACGTGTTTTCGAAGCTGAGAATTCTAAATTTCTACTGTATTATCTCTCAGCCTCCTATCACCTCAACACCCTCCTTTTTTTGGGTCTCATTTTGCTCCTAGATTTGTGTGTATGTGATTTTTATTTTGATGCATTAAATTTAGAGAAAGTTTACAGAAGTAGTACAAGAAATTATGGTCTGTCTCTTATGCGATTCAGAAATCATCCACTTCCTTTCTTCTTCTTCTTCTTCTTCTTCTTCTTCTTCTTTTTTAAGATTTTATTTATTTATTTGACAGAGAGAGACACAGTGACAGAGGGAACAACAGCAGGGGATGTGGGGGAGGGAGAAGCAGGATTCCCCCAGAGCAGGGAGCCTGATGCGGGTTCGATCCCAAGACCCTGGGATCGTGACCTGAGCCTAAGGCAGAAGCTTAACGACTGAGCCACCCAGGCGCCCCTTTATTATTCTCTTTTATATACATACATATTTTTCTGGACCATTTAAATAAGCTGGAGATATAGTTAACTTTTCTCTTCAGTATTTCAGTGTATACTTCCTCAGAAATTCTCTGACATAACCACAGTACATTATCAAAATCTGAAGAGTTTTCTTTATTACATTATTCCAATCCATATTCAAATGTTTTCAATTTCTCTAATAATGTATTAAATTATTTACCATGTTCCAAAAACCTGTCTAAGATGATGCATTCATTGTATTTAGTTGCTTTTTTTTTAGGCTCTTGAAATCTGGATCATATGCTGCCTTTGTCTTTCTTTATATTTGCATTTTTAGTCTATAGGCCTGTGATTTTGTAGAGCATGCCTCAGCTGGGGTAAAGATATTTTCTGATGATTAGATCCAGGCTATGCATAGAGTGTTGTATTTTATGTCTAGATCAAGATAAAGAACAAGTTCTTAACTCTAAAATGTTTTCATGCTTCTTCCCAGTGAGCCACTTCCATCCACACTCAAGAGGCAATAATCATTATTTTTTTCCATAATATATTTGTTGTGCCTATTCTCAAACTTCTTATACATAATTTTCTAACAAACTGCTGGGACGCTTTCCATTTTTTTCCATGTTTCTAAGTCTGTGGTTTGCCTATTTTCTTAAAAGTATTTTTTTTAGCGAACAGAAGTACTTAATTTCAGTGAAGTCTAATTAATTTTTTCTTTTCTTATTTTTTCTCTGTTTAGTCTAAGAATACTTTGCCTAACCCAAGGTTGCGATGTTATTAAAATAATTTTGTGTGTGGAATGAGATCGGAGTCTGAATTTTCCCCCCATATGTACACTCAGTTTTTTTTAGCACCACTTGTTTAAAAATATTTGTGTTTAATTACTGAATTGCTTTGGTGCCATTGTAGAAAAACAATGTTGAGTCTATTTCTGGGCTCTGTGTTCTGTTTCATTTACGTATTGCATTGTTCTTATTGGGTTTTATTTTAGCTTTATATTGACTCTTGATTTCAAGTCCTCCAAATTTATTCTTCAAGATTTGTCTATATCTACTAGGTCCTCAATATTTCTGTATGAATTTTATGAATTTCTGTTTGTCATTTGCTATTAAATAAACACAAAAGCCTCATTGATTTTAGTATTAAGAGTTACCAATTTGGAGAAAGTGATATTTTAAACATTCTCCTCCAAGAATCTGATATATCACTTCATCTTTTTGGATCTTTTTAATTCCTCCTCTTAACAATATTTTCTAGATTTTAATAGAGAAAATTTGTTCATCCTCAGCCTAACTTTTCTAATGTATCTGTCTTTTAACACTATTTTAAAATTATTTTTAAGCTATATTTTTCTATTTTGCTCTAAATTATAGAAATTAAATTGATTCTTATATATTGACTTTGTATCCCATGAACTTTCAGGATTTGCTTTTAGTTTAGTTGTTGTTT
Organism: Ailurus styani; assembly: GCA_002007465.1. Lineage (NCBI taxonomy): Eukaryota > Metazoa > Chordata > Mammalia > Carnivora > Ailuridae > Ailurus > Ailurus styani. The sequence continues at coordinate 2,196,244 of LNAC01000127.1, forward strand.
TGTAGATCCCTTAGGGTTTTATGTATTTGGATTCTGTACAAATAATCCTGCCTGTGAATAGGGACAGTTATATTTCTTTCACTTTAATCTTTATTCTCTTTATTTTTAAAAATTTATTTTTCTCACCTTTTATTGTGATCAGTTGTAAAATTTTAAACAGAAGTGTTGAGAAACTATTTCCTTGCCTTATTTACGATATTTGGGAGAAAAGCACTAAGTCTTTTAGGATTAACTATGTTAGACATAGATTTATTAAAGATGCTTTTTATTCATTTCTAATATGATGAGTTTTATTTAAACATAAAAGTGTTTAATTTTGGCATGCAATTTTTTTAATCTTTTGAGATGACCATGTAATTATATTCATTTTTTCTGTTAATATAATGATTGATTAATTTTTATGAGTTAACCATTTCTGCCTTCTTGGGTTAAACATAACTTGGACATGTTGTATTACATTTTATTATACATTGGTGAATTTTATTTTCAAGGATTTTTTCATCTGTATTTATGATGGATATTTGTACTTTTTTGATAACTTTTCATCAGGTTTTGGTATTAAGATTATGGTGTTAAGGTATTAAGGTATCAGAAAATAAGCTAGGACATATACCCACTTTCTCTCCATCCTACAAGGATTTGGGTTACTTTGATTGTATCTCTTCTTTATTTCTTGATAGAGTTCATCAGTAAAGTTATTTGTGCTTCACGTTTTTGTTGTGTGAAGATTTGAATTCATTTGAAAATGATTGAAAATGCCTCTGCCATCAGATTGGCATTGGGTTGGTCGATCTGCTTGTTTTTTTTAAGCTTCTTGTAACTACTTACTTTCAATGTTGTGCAGATTTGAACTCACCTTGAACCTGTGAAACACTCCTTCACTGGGCTCCAAGTCTTCATTAACAACATTTTAATTAACCCTAGCTTTTGTGTTCTGGAACCAATTCCTAATAAAATATAACTATGCCATGTGTAAATGGGGGAAAGATTTGATGTCTTTTTGCTATGGTCATAACATTATTCTTTTTTATGAAATTTCATTCATTAAATTTACTAAATAAATTTATATGCTTTTTAATCTAACATAATAGTGTTCTTAGAAATGAGAAGATGTAGAATGTTTCTCAATAAAACTGACTGTGAATGAGTTGCTTTAAGAAAGAGCTAAAGCTGAAATGCTCCTACTTCTGACCTCATCTTATTATAGTTATTTTTATGAATTTTAAGGCAAGAATAATTGTACTGATCGGCTTATTTTTTGAGTCTGGCATTTCATAATTTGCTAATAATATGGTTCCTACCAAGCCAATATAAAAATGCTGAACAAGTGTGAACACACTGCTAAAGTATGCTCCTAACACTTTTTATAGTTTTCTGTGTTCAGATAGAAAGGGAACAATTTTTCTGGAAATAAGATGGATCCTTTTGAAGGTTTCTGTAATGAAAATGATGCACTTACCTCACTTGCCAGTTATTGTTAAGTAATAGTCAGCCAGCACTAGAAGAATAAAAAAAAATATGTAAAAGTAGACAGTATGTGTGATATAGACTGAGATGTTTGCTAATAATATGATGTCAGGAAGAGTGCCAAATCAGAAAGAGTTCACCTTTCATCAATTGTTATTTATTGTCGCCTAGAAATCAATATAGAGTATGCTTTCTTTTGAGATTGCATGTTGCTTAAAGAAAAAAGTTTTCATTTCAGCAAATATCAAAATCTTTCATATTACATAAATTGTATCTTCACTCTAGGATTTTTCACCACTTTAGAGATAGTATTGTCCACTACCAATTTTTGTGCTTTGGCTCTCTCTGAAGTTGAGCTCACTACATATGTTATTTGGAAATATTTAAACTTGATGGATTAAAATATTTTGGTAATATGAGTGTCTGTTCATGCATTAATGGACCCAAATTTCTCAAAAGACCTGATATAATCTATGTTAGAAAAGTTACATTGCCTCCAAATCTGAGTAACTTCCGGTTCCTCCATTAGAAAGTCCATATTCCATGATTAATTAATTAAGGCTGCATAAATTTTAACAAAGACTCTTTACTCACTTGTGAGAACAGAAGATCTAAGTTTAGTTTTGTGCTTTGTCTGATCTCTTTCTGAAGACAGATGACAAAGGCAGCCCATTTAAAATGTCTAAAATATGACATTCGAAGCCTTTCAATATTTTAGTCAAATTGATTACTGTATCATTAACTGGCAGCACTGAAATTATTTTCTTGATCTTCTCATTAGAATTTTTTTTATTTATCAATCTTTCACTTGAAATGGTCTTGATATATTTTGAAACATGATTTCCTCTTTTCTTAGCATTCTATCACATTTGAACCAGATTGAATGACATTCCCAGAAGCAGAATATATCAGATTCTATTGTTTGTTTGTTTGTTTTCCCTTTCAAGATATTGAGTAGAAAGGTCACTCTACTGTTTCCAATAGTGAATCTTTCATTTAGAGGTATGGGCAAAGTAAAATTTACCAGGATCTTAGCATGTATGTTAAGATTGCTATAATAATATTTTAGCACTTGGCTTCAGTTAATTTTTCCAGGAGTATGCCACAAATTGCAGAGATACAATTCCCTTAAAAATGATATTAGAGTTAAGAATCTCTTAACTCTAGGAAACAAACTGAGGGTTGTGGGAGGGGAGGTGGGTGAGGGACGGGGTAACTGGGTGATGGGCATTAAGGAGGGCACTTGATGAAATGAGCACTGGGTGTTATATGCAACTGATGAATCACTAAATTCTACCTCCATACACATGTTAATTAAATTGAATTTAAATTAAAAATTTAAAAAATTATTTAATAAAAAATGATAATAGATTTTCTTTAAGATGTTTGTCTACAAAATTCGTCCCCCAAACCTCTTTATATATAAATTTATTTCATAGAGTATACTCTTACCAGATAACCAAACATAATTAGCAGTTTATTTCTTTGTTTATAAACAAAGAACAAAACTTTATCATTAGAAAGTGATATGAAACTGAGTTTTCAGCATAAAGAATAATATGAGATATTTTAAGTGAAGGAATTACACCATGTCACCTGGAATACTGCTGACACATTTTTGGAAAAAAAAGAAGTATTTAGTTTTAAGGGAAATGTAGGAAAATGACAGCTCTAATTTAATTTGTCTTGATAAATAATCATGTGAAGGTAACTAACATATTGAACTAGCATTTTGTCACTTCTGGTGAAGTATAACCATGAAACTGTGCCATGATAATTACTTTTAATAAATTACTGACATTATTAAAGTGCATGAATGCACAACTTTCAGCTTGCCCCAGTTTGTCTACCTTTATGTTACGGACGCCATAATTTTCTCTTTTACTTTGGGATGGCTTTCTGTACAGAGGAACTCTAAATCTTTCCCATCCCATAAATACGTGAACATAAACCCATGATTTATTGCAATTTAGCTTCTGTTTCTGTGGAGGAGGTTTACTGTGCTGAGAAAACTCATTAATCTCATTCACAGTTCGTAGTATAAACATAACCTTTACAATATATAACAGAACAAATTATGTGTTTGTGTGATTTACCGTTTCTGTTTTGGAAAGAGAACAAATTGTAGTGTTTTTTTCTACTTTTAGTTTCAATATTCATTGATAAATTTGCACTATTAACCCAAACCAGGTATAAAATACATTATATTTCATTTTGACATGTGTTTTTGCATTTACTTGCTATAAAAAGAAATACCAAGATGTGATTTGACAAGAAACAAACTTCAGAGTCAAACTATCTGTGTCTGTGGTTGTGTTTTATGAAACTGGCTTGTGTTACTGAGTGTGATCGTGGACACAATTTTTTATTTACATGTTGGTATCTTTTAAACACCATATTAACTTATTACAGAATTTCTTTAAAAGAAAAGGACTTAAAAACATTATATCCTTTTAATTCGTGCAGAATAACTTTTATTTTGTGCTTTAAACCATTTTTGCTAAGTCATTACAGATTCCCGAGACCTGCCAGTTGAGTTTTAAGGTGTAACTGTAGTGATAAGAAGAAAGTTCTGCTACCACCACCTTATGAGCTTTGTTCTAAATCCTTTCTCATCTGTTCATTTGTCTTTGCGGTTTTCTGGAAGGTTTATTTTGTATAATTTCTTCTCTTTTCAGACATTTGGATTAAATAAGATAATTCTTAATCTCTTACATCAAATTGGACTTTCTCAGTAAAGGCATTTGAGCATCATTTATTGGTCTGCAAAATGATAGTTCCAACAATTAGTGGAAGGGAATATCACTTTTTTGGCTCATAATCTGCAGTATAAACATTTTATTTTTACGTAGCTGAGATTTTAAAGCAATAAGTTGTTAACTCATCATCAATTAAAAGGGCATTTTAACTTGTTAAAAAGCTGTTTTCATTAATAAATTAATAATCATCCAATGAAAGTATGATTTTTTAATTTACTTGGATAGACTATTCTGAGAGGTATTCACAAGGGGGCTTCACCCTGGAGAAATACTGCTTATGAGCACCAGGGTGGCTTTAAAAGGTATTCTAGTAATCAAGAACATGTAAAAAGGACATCTGCTCATTATTTTTCCTTCTTCTTATTGGTCTGTCATACCTGCAAGCTCATCCCTTAGCTGTCAAGCAGCCTGTTGTCCCCAAGCCTGGCAGAAAGGCAGTAGAGGGCACTGTGAGAATGTGACAATACAGCAAAGATATTGACCCCTTCCAGCAGGATATTGTGAAATGTAGCAGGCGAAGAAGGGAAGTTGTTTTTCAACCCTAAATTATCCTTGACTTACTGATTCTTGAATGGAGAGTCATCTCTCAAAATCTTCATTACCAAATGAATGTTGGGTGTTCACTGAGCTCAAATCTCAGCCTCCTGAAGTCTTTTCTCTGGACCAGACTTGGACAGTAGGTCGATGTGCCCCAGCATATGGCTTCATTTCTGTGAGAACTTTATGCATAGTACTCTGATAAACTGCGGTTCTTTCCATCTGTCCATTTTCTTGCCCCTTTGATCCTGGTGTAGATACAGCAAGGCTCTTACTCTGACTGCCAACAGCAAATTATTTTTGAAAAAGAAAACTCTTAAATTCAACGTACCTCTATCATTTCCCTATTACCAGAGTGTCCTGGCAGATTGTACATGACAATGGCAATTTTGGAATGGAATTTGAGCGAACAAAATCACCGTGGTTGCCTCAAGGAACAGCATCATGGTTGGATGCCTAATTTCTTGGTTACTTTTTACTTTGAGCATCTTAACCAGAAGACATATGTGGGGGTGGGGGGGCAAAATATCTTCTGACCAATTTACCCAAATTACGTTCTTTAATCCAGTTCTACGGGCCTTATATTTTGTGGAAATTTGTCCTAGATCACCATATCCAGTCGACTGTCAGCTCTATTGTTCTGCACTCAAACTATCTCTTATTTTTGGCTTTCCATGAGTATTTCATAGAAAATTCAAAATATTGCACCAGTAATTCCTAGCCAGACTCTGTTTATTATCAAAGTGTCTACTTAGAAACACTTGCTCCCAGTCTTCTCTTACAAAATTACTATAAACACAAACATGGCAATTTCTACTTTTTTAGTTCTATTATTACCTTTGATATCTCTGACTCATTGTGACTAGAAAAATAACTCCAAAGAACTGAGAATACATTTACCTCTGAACATTATGCAACATATATTTAAATGTTCATAATAGATAAGAGAATGATAAAAAGTGGCAGAGGGTTGCACACAAATGCACTTATACCTACTAGATTATGTATTTTTCAAATTAGTGCTATTTCAGGAAAGCATGTTGAAAGATAGTTTAAGAATTCCATACTGCATTATCCTTAATGTCTTTATATTTGTAAATAAAGCCTAAAGAGTAGCTGAAGAGCAAAACCCACCAGCAAAATCTGCTGTCAGTTATTTTAGATGTAGTAGACCCGCAGAGTTGAACTTGAGCTCTTGGGACAGAGGAGTTGAGTCCTTCAAAGCTAAATATATGTGACCCAAGATCATTGAGAATGTGCACAAAAGATATTTTTTGAGATAACATGGCGGTTTACTTGTACATTGTTTAATCATGTGATTAATATGTTATTTCATAAGTGTATGAAATTCTTGATTTCTAAAACTAAGGAACCAATATAAAATATCACAGAGAAAGAAAAAGAAGGCAAAAGATGAATTTGTAATATTCTCTTTGTTCTCGGGCTGAAAGGTCAGCACGTGAAACTAAGTGTGTGCCTTATGGTAAAGTAGGTAATGATATGTTGTTACCCTCCTTAACATTTCCTTGCTTTAGTCCTCCACACCACCCCCCAACACCCTGACAACTGCCAAATTTTCCCTGAGTGGTAAGAACCCCTGGTAATTGTTCCTGTCTCAAGAGCGACTATTCAGAAATTGGTGGAATGATCAGTGTGTATTTATATACTATGGTAAGTTACCATATAAAATACCTCCCTAGTCCTTGTTATCTTACAGTAAAACAAAATGTGCTGCCACGTGCCAATTTCATTAGATCAGCAATTTTACTGGCATTATTTTTGCAAGCATTAAGTTTTTGGAGGCAACATTAAATAAGCTTTATTTCCTGTTTAAAATAAGTAAAGAAAAATAGTCACGATGCCTTAAGTGGTTATCATGCATCAGACACTCTAACGATCATGCACTTGTGTCATCTCTAATCCTCACGACGGCTCTGTTCAGCTAGTCTTATCAGCATTTTATAACCAGGTAAGTGAGGCTCAGAGAGCTTAAAACATTGCTGAATGTAGAGCCAGTATGCAAAGCCAGGCCCTCCGAGAGCACAGTCCTTGCTGTCTCTAACATGTCCGGCTGCCATTCACAACTGTGTTCTTTCTTCCCGTCATTCAGGTCTGGGTTTGAACTGAGTTTTTCCCGTAGAGATTAGTACTTACATTCTTCAGCACCCTGTGGAGAACGCTGTTAGGAATAAGGATTCTGTTCATACTTTTTCTGACCTTTCCTCAGTACTGGACCATTCTCTTGAATTTGTAATGGTCTATGCAGAGCCTGGACTTAAGTCTGTGCTGAGATTTAGAGACCATTTATTTGAAACAGCAACTAGGACAAGTCCAAGATTAATTCTGGAGAATAAATAATAAGCCTGGCCATAGTACATCCACATAAGTACTATGAATTGTGGCTGTCATTTTTCTCTAGACATAGGATTTTTGTTTGAGAATTTCATATGGAGAGTATTCACATTGAATGTCACCATCAGGAATTCTATATCAGAGAAACAGTTTTGATTTTTTTTAAAGGATTTTTCAAGATATTTATATTTCGTAAACAGAAATGTGTTTCCATACTTTTATTAGTTTCTAGAAATTTTGTAAGCAAATTGTGCTCCCTTTCTAGCTAACATACAAAATAGTATAGCTTACAACTTAATCAATTTTCCTCACTTTCAGTATTTACCTTTTGCCTTTTTGCTTAGTGTTCACTTCACCATGGTTTGCCACACATTTATTTTTAATTAACAGTATCTTTTTTTTAAAAGATTTTATTTATTTATTTGACACACAGAGAGAGAGATTACAAGTAGGCAGAGAGTCAGGCAGAGAGACAGGGAGAGGAGGAAGCAAGCTCCCTGCTGAGCAGAGAGCCCGATGTGGGCCTCGATCCCAGGACCCTGGGATCATGACCTGAGCCGAAAGCAGAGGCTCCAACCCACTGAGCCACCCAGGAGCCCTAATTAACAGTATCTTTAATAAAACTACACATTGCGACCTTATACACAAGGCAAGGCAATAAAAACTCATAAATACATAAGTAAATACAATCTTTTATCACTAACAGGATAACTTTTCTTGTGTCTTGTCAAATGTTAGACTCATGCATAGTTATAGTTCCCAAAGAACTACTGTCTATTGCTTAATCTAAACCAGCATCACCCACCTAGATTATTGCAGTAGCTTTTGAATTGAGCTCACAGAGCATCCAAAGTGATATTTCAAAAGATTAATATTAATTTGTCACCATCTTCCATGTACTTAAAATATTTTCATGACCTTGCAATGTAGTTAAAATAAAATCCCAAATTCCTCAACCTGCCCTAAGAGATTCTTGATCAACTAAACTCACCCCGTTACCTCCAACTCTATCCTAGACCATGCACAATCTACTTTGATCTGCTTCTCAGTGCTTTACGTGCTTATTCTCAGCCTGGAACTACTTCCTCTCATTCACTTCACCCTGAACTATCCTCTGGGCAACCTTGTCTCAGTTACACTGACCCTTTGTGAAAAGTCCCATTCTAGATCATCTGTTCTAAAATGATCCCTAGGGCTATACTCTTACATAATCCTACTTTTATTGTAATCACAACAGTTGTCACAATTTATCATTATATATTTGTTTATTGGATGCCTTTTTCTAGACTAGAAATTCCCCAGAGGAAGGAAGAATGTCTGATATCCAGCAGCTATTAGAGCATTCCCTTAGCTTGGGTCATTAAAGCATAATTATGGGTACTTACAAATACATTTTCCTAAAACATAGATTATAAATATCTTCTTCTTATTTATCACTGTGTTTTACCACCAATTTAAAACTCAGTGATATTTATTCAATTATTTACTTAAAATTAAGCATGTGGAGGTGATAGCATCACTTAGTGAATTCCATTTAAAACTGCAAGTTTCACTGAGAGATCACAGTGAAGTCACATTATACAGAATTGTTGAGTCATTAAAGATCCGAAATATATATTTTGCATTTGGAGAAAATTGTTGAGTATTTGTATGCAATGGTTCTTCAGTATTTAGTGCATAAATCTATATTGCAACTCTATTTGTGACAGGATATACATGTTATAACAGAGGCAAATAGGGTATGATTGAAAAATAGGTATTATGTTCATCACTGGAATGGCTACTTAGAGTCTCTGCTGTTACTGAACCTTCAAGAACAGAGTTTGATGGGATGAGCTGTTTATGAAGAGCTTGTTTACACTTGACATATAATTCTACATATTAATTTAATGGCAACAAGCTGTGCTAATCAGGAGCCACATTTTTACTACTTCTTACTTCCATGTGTTTATATACTGTCATTAAGCCTCCGGATTTTCATTTTGCAACCTTGCTTTCTCTTTAAGAGCAACTTAGATCCCCCCATCGCTCTAATCTCTACCTTTCAGTTGCACACTTGTTGCTTACGCCATAACCACTTTTTCTTTCTCACTTAATTATGCTGGCTTTTCAAGCGGAACACCTGCTGAGGGGTTAGCTACTTTTGAAAAGATCCAATTGTCTTTGGAGCAAAATGAAATATAGGCACGGAGGCCCAATTATTATTAAGTGTTAGCATAATTATAAGTCGAGTGTTTCATTATATTACATCTGTTGAAGTTTTAAATGAATCTCTGTAATGTGCTATATTAATAAGCAGCGAGGAATTGCTGACTTGGCATCCTTTTGGATCACCTTTGTGACAACAAAAGAGGTTATGAAAATGAATTCACTGTAGGAGCCCTACTGAGTTCGTTACTATGATTCGCAAGCTTATTATGGTAATAAAGCAACATGAAACAATAATGCTAGGGACTCGAATAGACAAGAGGTGTTCGGTATTGCTCCAAAAACATGATGAAGAACAAGTAAGAAGGGCTGGGAATTGTACTTGATCTAGTGTAGCAGCTGTGGCAAGGCTGAAGAATGTCAGAAGTTCCTCTTCACCTTGCCCTTCTGCTTGATTCCTCTGCCTGCAGTTTCCTGGCTCAGAATATACGGACTGTTTCAGTTACACAGAGGAATTATTGTCCTTATGGGCTAGAGGTTGCAGAGTAGCCTCTTCTATAGGAGGACACAGAAAAAATGGCAGAGATCTGATCTTCGAACACAGTGGGGGCTGGAATTGTTCTCTCTCCTTTGTGATTTCCAACAGGAAGTGTCAGGGTTCAAACAAGCACATGAAACAGAAGTGATGAAGGCCAACCGGTGTTGAAGGAAACAAACTTTTGAGATCTGTAAATCTGGATTATCTCTCTGGCATATACAAAGAAGTCAGCATGTGTTTTGTACCAAAGCATAAATAGCAAAATCCTTGCCAAATAGTCAATGTTTATTTTAAAAATATTGTTTAAAAACCTTCTTTTTTTTTTTTAAAGATTTTTTTTTTATTTATTCATTTGACACAGAGAGAGAGATTACAAGTAGGCAGAGAGGCAGGCAGAGAGAGAGGAGAGACGAGGAAGCAGGCTCCCCGCTGAGCAGAGAGCCCGATGTGGGCCTCGATCCCAGGACCCTGAGATCATGACCTGAGCCGAAAGCAGAGGCTTTAACCCACTGAGCCACCCAGGTGCCCTAAAAACCTTCTTCATTTCCATTAACATTGTCATGTTGACGGGAGCTAATTTATAGGATGTTTGTAACAAAGTAATTTAATAAACTGCTTCTTTCATCTGTTTGAAGACTCAACCATAACTGTTTCATTTTATTCATTTATTAAAATACATTTTGTTATTACACAGTTTAAATTGAGTATTTTAAAATTTTATTGTTAAACAGTTCAAATTGAGTCTGAGAAAGTTAGGGTCAAACAAATTTAATTCATCTGAGCCCTGTGCAAATTTCCTTTGCATTTGTAGCAAATCTGCTTGTTTCTATAAATAGATGTAATCTTTTTCTATTGATGCATAATAAAGTACTATAAAGTTGATGGCTTAAGAGAGCACCCATTTATTAGCTCACAAGTTTGTGGGTCAGCAGTGTGTGGACAATGTGGTTGCATTTTCTTCTTAGGGTCTCAGTGGCTAAAATTCAAGATGTTGGGTGACCTGTGTTCTTGAGGATCTGGCAAAGAATTTGTGGCCCAGCTCATTCGGGTGGTTGGCAAAATACAGTTCCTCGCAGCTGAAAGACTGAGGTTCCTATTTCTTTGTTGGCTGTTGGCTAAGGGTCACTCTCAGCTCCTAGAGGCTGCCTGTATTCCTTTCTACTTGTCTCTTACCCTCTTTAAAGCCAGCAATGCAGAATCTCTCTTGCATGGAATTCCTCTCACACCACAAATATCTCTACCACCTCCCCCCAACCCCCAGTCTCTAACCTCTAGGCCTAGATTTGAAGGGTCACAAACCCCTCCAATAGAAATGAAAGCTTCCTGTTGTAAAGACTCTTGGGGACTGTCACAAATATCTGCCTCTCACTTGGTCCTTAATACAAACACATATTCAGAACATCAAGTAAATGCCAGAGAACTTGACAGGAATTATATTACTATATAGTGAAATAAGGCAATGTTTTCAAAACACGGCACCAAAAATTTACACTGTAACTTTTCAGAAAATCTTTCATTTATCAAAAACAGTAATTTATCATTTTTATGATAAGTTCTTTATTCATTCATGCAACAAATATTTATTGTATCCCTTAATACACTCAACAGCTACAGATAAAAAGAGCGTGTTAGACCCATTCTCTCAGGGAACTTACATATACTTTGTGTCAGACACTGATAGGAACAGGAGGTGTAGTTGCAAACAAGAATGATTCCTGTCTTTGAGCATCTTATAATTCTGTTGTGAAAAAGACAGAAAAAGAATAACAACAGGAACAATTGTTTAATTACAGTTGTGGTAAGTATGATAAAAGCAAAAATGTAGGATCCATCAAGACATGTATCAGAGACTTCCCTGAGAAAGTCACGTTTAAGTTGCCATCTGAGAGGACTAGGAAATTGTGAGGTAATGAATAGGGGACGAAGGAACACAGGGTGCTGATGGAGAATCTTAGCTCTTTGGTAATGCATGAAAAAACTAGTAACTTTTTTTACATTGTGTTAATACCCTGTAAAATGGACTAAGAAATTATTCTGTATAGTAAAATTTATGATCTTTCTATAATTAAATATATAACTTCTTTTTTAAAAAGAGCAGAGCCCCCCTATGTGGGGCTTGATCCCAGGACCCTGAGATCATGACCTGAGCTGAAGGCAGAGGCTTTAACCCACTGAGCCACCCAGGCACCCCTAAATATATAACTTCTTGAGCTAATCATGGAAATAATTCTTGGAACAACTGTTATACTTTTGCCTTAAGGCATATGAATAATATGTCTTCTTCCCAAGGTAAGATGCACTTAAAATTATATTTAATACACACACACACACACACACACACACACACCAGTATGTATCTGGCACTCTTCTAAATCCTTTAAAAATAATGACTCATTTAATCCTTATAATAACTCTATTAGGTTGCTACAATAATTATCTCCATTTTACGATTGAAGAAAATCGAAACACAGAAATCAAGAGCGATCACAGAGTGAACAAAGAGTGTGAACCTAAGTGATTTGACTCCTGGGTTTGTAACAGTGACTCTGATGCTAAGGTGGCCAAGACACTTACAACACCTAGCACCTGGACCAAAATATATTATGCTGTACAAATAATAACTATTTCTTTCTTTTTTATCTTGGCCCATTTGTGTCACTGTATTCTGCCTTTTTTTTCTTTTTGCATGATGATGATTACTGATTGACTTTGAAAATAAATCACACCTGAAAAACGCTTCTTTCTTCCTGCCTTTTATCGAACTGATACATTATTTTTAGAAAGTTCTCAGAAGTTAAAAGAGCACACATTCTTTTTGAATGCCTGTCTATATTTGGTAAATATTTTATTTCCAATATGGATAAAAATACATCTTTAAAGATATGTAAAAATATAATCAGGTAGCTTGAAATTATTACAGAAATGTTGTATTGAATTTGTGTATTTTATTTTAGGCATTGCCAAGATACATGAAAATGTCTGAGTTGTTTGTAGAATCAAATATGGCCATAAGTTTTTCTTTAATACTGTTCTCTCTCTTCTCAATATCAACCCTATTTTCATTCCTATGAATCATTTCTCACAGCACAAGAAGAAACTGATAATTTTTTCTAAGGCTTGCTTTCCTTTTTGTATTAGACAAGTAAAATCGGTAAAAGGTATACAGATTGGGAATAAAGAAGTAATTTGTCCATGATCAAAATGAAGAGGTGGAGAATTTAAATAGAGACTTGGAACCCATATAAAAGAACTAGACATTCTAAAATAGGGGTAGCAAACTTTTTTTATAAAGCACCAGTGAGTGAGTAGTGTAGGTCACATAGTTTCTGTCACACGGAGTTAAGTCCATCCTGGTGGTATGAGATCAGGCACAGATAACATATAAAGAAGTAGATGAGGACAAACCATAAGAGACTATTTTTTTTTGAGATATCTTCAACTTCTCTCTCTTTTTTTTAAAGATTTTATTTATTTATTTCACAGAGGGAGAGAGATCACAAGGNTTGAGATATCTTCAACTTCTCTCTTTTTTTTTAAAGATTTTATTTATTTATTTCACAGAGGGAGAGAGATCACAAGGAGGCAGAGAGGCAGGCAGAGAGAGAGGGGGAAGCAGGCTCCCCACTGAGCAGGGAGCCCGATGCGGGCCTCGATCCCAGGACCCTGAGATCATGACCTGAGCCGAAAGCAGAGGCTTTAACCCACTGAGCCACCCAGGTGCCCTCANTCTCTTTTAATAGGCTCATGTCTCTCACTTTACCAATTCTCAAAATATATGGTTTCTTTTTACATACATACAAAAACACTTTCAAACGTAAATGCCAAATTCAAGAGAATCAGATGAGTAGATAAATTTAGGAAGCTGAGAATGGAAGAAAAGGGCAGTCAGTAGATTTTACAAAGGATCACCTGAACTCCTTCTCTGGACATTCAACCTGATCTAGGACCCTATATGTCCCATGTCACATGGTCCTCAAGGTCTTCCTTTAGGATTCTGAAGCAGTCAGTAGCCATACTTGTCATTCAGATGGGTCCTGCCATCTCCACTTTGCCCTTCAGGTGGGACCCACACACAGTAGTCTGGGTCATCTTCTGGATATTCGAAGGAAAGTATTGCTGGAAGTTTGCCTATACCGGGAGCTTCCTTTTTCTTCAATTCATCTCTGTTTTTCTCATATTCATTCCTTGATGCTGAGCGTTCCTCACGTGATGCAGCTGTTTCACTAATCTCTTGATAATCTTTATTCTGTTCCACCTGGCTGAATTGAGACATGTTTTCATGGGTTTTTGTCTCTTTAGAACACACGAAGTCAGAGGGAGGCCTCACTTCCTGCCCTGCGTCTTCTGGCTGTCTCCTGCTGCAGCCTACTGCTTCTAGCCACCATTTTTCCTCTTTCATCTCCTTCCTTTTCCCTCTCCTCTTCCTCCTCCTCTTCTACTTCGGGCTCATCCTTCATTCTCATTAGAACTGAGGGAGTTCTGGATGCTTAGGGGGTAACTTTCCTACTGTTCCCATTTTTAATTTGAATTTGCTTCCTCCTTTCATGGCACCAAAGGGAGGCAACGTAAGCTTTTTAGCTTTGTTTTCCACATCTGTAGCATGACATCCAATGCACTCCCTGATTTCATTTCTGACATAAACACCTCTAAAGAGTCCTAAGATGGTGACTCTGACAAAGCTTTGCTTGTGGCTTTCAGTTTTTCAGAAATTTCAGAGAGTTCCTTTTCAGCATCATTTAGTTTTGCAACCAATGATTCAAGGGTCTCTGGCTTCTCATCAATCTTTCCAGCTTTCTTCATACTGTTCAGATGCTTCTTTTCAACCAGGCCGGTCCGATCAAGAAAGGTGTCATCATTACTATCATAAAAGTCTTCATCTTCCCAGTTCTTGGCTTTCCTTTTCCGAGATACTGCCTCCTGCCACAGCAATCCCAAACTATCAAGGATTCGACAAGCTTCCAGTCAACACTGGATCATGGCTTCTTTTTTCTTTCCTGAATGAATGGCCTCAGCTACCAGTTGTTTCCTGGTTGAATCATCCACAGGTAATCTCACCCTACAGAGCCAAATGCTATGTCCCTGTTCATCAAATTCATATTCTAATTCTTCTCCTTCTCAGTCAAAAAAACCTTGGAGAGCCTTTTTTTGGATCCTTTATATAAAAGGCCTACTGAAACTCTAAGACAATGAGGTTCTCTTCCACCTCATCTTCTGCAGCATCTTCTCCCATTCCCAGGTGCAGCGCATTTCATCATCTTGACTACTAGTATTTCTCTTCCTTTTAGTGTCCTCCACTTCCTGCTCATGCGAGTCTTCTAACATCATCGTCTCCAACATCATTTGTTGCTGCTTGCCCAATTCCTTCAGTTGCATTACCGCCCACTCGGATTCTGCCTCTCAGTCTTCCTCTGGTCCCTGAAGAAGAAAGAGCCGGGTGCTGCCTCCAAAGCGAAGTACGTGCCCGACATGGATGTGACAATAGGTGTGGGGTGGGATGCAGGTTTTGTTAAGAAAGGTGCCGTGAGTTCTTCCCAGATTGTAAAGGTAGAAGCCCGGCCCGTGGCCGTCGCAATCTCTTTGGAGGCCGGACGCCTGGTGCTGCAGCACGGCGTGGTACTGGGACACTGAACGGGGCTCCAGGCACATGTCGCAGCTAGAGAACCTCCCGGAAAGGCAGCAAATCGTCCCTTTCAAGCTACAGGTGCCAAGGATGGTGCTGCCCTTGAGTGTCTCTAGGCTGTAGGGGGCCGTTGCGGGGCCGCCCCATGGAGGCTCTCAGTAAGGGGGACCCCGGGCCCAGGCTGCCAAGGGAAGGAGCTGCTGTGGGGGGCCACGGCTGGCAGGAGTTAATGTTGCAGTATTGAGTCGGAGGGCAGTCTTGAATACTTCCTTTTTGGGGGACCTCAGGTTTTTTTCTTAAGGCTTTCAATTGATTGGATAAAGTACACCCTTATTATGGAGGACATTTGCTTTACTGATTACAAGTTACTAACATTTTGAAAATACTTTCATGGCAACATCCAAATTAAAGTTTAACTAAACAACTGGGTACTATAGCGTAGCCAAGTTCACACATATATTTAAACCATCAGAGTAAGATATATACCATGTTCATAAATTGGAAAACTCAATATTGTAAACATGATCAATTATTCCCAAATTGATCTAAAGATTCAATACAATCCTAGGAGAAATCCCTGCAGGCTTTTTTATTTTTATTTTTTTGTAGAAATTTGTAAGCGTCTTCTAAAATCTATAAGTATTTGAAAGTGAAATAGTACAGCAAACAAAATTTTAAATGCAAAGGACAGAATTGGAGAATTTAAATATCTCAGTTTTAAAACTTCCTATAAATTCAAAATAAACAAGAAATTATGGTGTTGGCAATAAACACCAGGATGGGCATAAAGGTAGAGATTAGAGAAATACAGTAACACCCATATGATGCATTGATTTTTCAAAAGCTGCCAAGATGATTAAATAGGGAAAGAATAGTCATTTCAAGAAATAATTTTGAAACAATGTGATATGGTTTTAGTACTACATATATTTATCTCAGTCCCTACATCATGCAATGCATAAAATTTAACTCAAAAGGAATTATAAACCCAGATGTCAAAGCAACAACGATAAAACATATAGAAGAAAACATAGAAAAAATTGCTTGGGGTAGGCAAAAATGGCTTAAACAGAACACTTAAAAGCAACAAATTTGAAAGAAATAACTTATAAGTAAACTTTGTCAAAATTTAAAAAATATTTTTCTCTTCAAAATTCACTATTTCATCAACAAAATGAAAATATAAAACAGATTGGCAGAAAATATCTGCAATTCATATATCTGAAAAAGGATAAAAGGACTTACATCTGGAATATATAAAAACTCTTACAAACCAATAAGAAGATAAAAAATGTTCAAAGGACATTAAAGAGACAAAATGAAGGAAACCC
The DNA here is from genome assembly GCA_002007465.1 of Ailurus styani. Lineage (NCBI taxonomy): Eukaryota > Metazoa > Chordata > Mammalia > Carnivora > Ailuridae > Ailurus > Ailurus styani. Next base: position 2,212,996 of record LNAC01000127.1, read on the forward strand.
TTCAAAAGCTGTTCAACACTATTAGGCATCAAGAAAATGTAAATTTTAATACTACAGTGAGATACCACCACACAATTACCTCAATAGTTAAAATTTTAAAAAGACTGACTACAAATGTTAGTGAGGTTAGGATATAAATGGATCTTTGTCTCATACATTATTACTGATGCATATTGTAGCACCAACACTTTAGAAAATGGTTAGACAGTTTCTTACAAATTTGATTTTACCATCATATGGCCCGCCAATCCCACTCGGTATTTTTCCAAGTAAAGTAAAACATACATTCTCACAAAAACTTGAGATGATGCTTCAGAATTGGTTTATTCATAACAGGTCAGAATTGGAAAAGTCTAAAATGTCTAACAAAAAGTGAATTCTTTGAGCACCTGGGTGGCTCAGTCAGTTAAGCGTCTGACTCTTGCTTTTGGCTCAGGTCATGATCTCAGGGTCAAGAGAACAGCCACATGTGAGGCTCCACATTCAGCTCAATTCTGTTCTCTCCCTCTCCTTCTGCCCTGAACTCACCCCAATCCAGCTCACTGTCTCTAAACAAACAAATAAAATCTTTTTAAAAAGTGTATTCTATTTTTTTAAAGATTTACTTATTTATTTTAGAGAGAGAGACAGAGAGAGTGTGCAGATGAACAGGGGGAGGGGCAGAAGAAGAGGGAGACCATCTCAAGCCGACTCCCTGTTGTGTATGGAGCCTCACATGGGGCTCAGTCCTACGTCCCTAATATCCTGACCTAAGTCAAAATCAGGAGACAGATGCTTAACTATCTAAGCTACCCAGGTGCCCCCAAAAGGGTGAATTCTTAAACAAATTGTGCTATTTATAAAAAGGAATACTAATTAACAATTTAAAAAAAAATGAACAACTGATGGGGCACCTGGATGACTCAGTCAAGTTAAGCGTCTACCTTCAGCTCAGGTCATGGTCCCAGGCTCCTGGGATGGAGCCCATGTTGGGCTCCCTGCTCAGCAGGGAGTCTGCTTCTCCCTCTCCTGCTTCTTCTCCCCACTCATGCTCTCTCTCTCTCACTTTCTTTCAATCAAATAAATAAAATCTTAAAAAAAAAGAACAACTGATATAAAAGCACTGCAGATTAATCCCAAAAACATGCCGAAAATAAGAAGTAGACATAACAATGTATGTACTGTATAATTCCATTTGTATGAACTTCTCAGGTAGGCAAAAAATAATCTATAGTAAAGAGTAAGAGGTTTACTAAGAAGGAATGAAGGAAGAGCTTTGGGATGTAAAAAGTTATACTTCATTATTGGAGTTGCAGTTACTGGGTGTATACATTTGTTCAAACTTACGAAACCTCCACTTACAATGGGTCAATTTTATTGTATGCAAATTATATCAAAATAAGATGACTTGAAAATAAAATCTCATTTTATGAAATACTTTTGGTTGTGTAGCAAGAGTTTAATGTTCATCATTTGTCCTTAGTCACTTCCACAGTTAATATTACTCACTTTTCCAGATTCATTTCACACCCCTCCACCACTACCCATTATTGATAAGTTGAACCACATATGGCAGAACTTTTCAGTTGATAATATTACTGGGATAGTCACATAAAACAGGGAGAACTTTTGGACTTTATTCCATTACTAGATGTTAAGATTCATTTGTAAGTTCAATAGTATTATGCTGTTGAGTGATAACAAAGATTAGAATGTTAAACCCAGTTTAAAATGAAAGGTGATGCACAAATAATTGGAAGATTGGTTAGTACACCAAATTCCACCTGGCACAAAAATAATAAGGTAGAATTGGGCATAAATTTTAAAATTAAAACATAATATCATCTTTGATGCTGTAATGAGAAAATGTGAGTTTTCATTGCAATTAAACTATTAACTGAGCATTTCTTCAAATACACAGAATGCAGAGTTATGGACTCAGTGTTTGTGTCCTCCACAAAATTCATTTGTTGAAGTCCTAACCCCCAGGTGATAGTATTTTTAGGTGGAGCTTCGGAAGATAATTAGGTTTAAAGAGGTCAGGAGGGTGAGCCCGCATGCTTGGATTAGCATTCTTCTAAGAGGGAGGAAGACCTGCACTGTCTTCCTACCACATGAGCACACAGTGAAAAGGTAACCATCTGCAAGCCAGGAAGAGGGTTGTTATGAAAAACCGAATCTGCCAACAACTTGATCTGGGACTTTCCAGCCTCCAGAACTATGAGAAATAGATGTCTATTGTTCACACCACCCAATCTGTGGTATTTTGTTTTAGCAGCCCAAGCTGACTAAGATGATCAGTTTCTAAAGAACTGTTTACCTCTCCTCTCACAATTAGTTGCTATATAAGATCATTTTTAGGTGCTGTGAACTTTTAAAAGTTCATAGTCACATGTTTCTTCAATCTATATTAGGAAAAGTACAAGTGTATATCAAAACCATAACTTCATGTGAATTTTGGCTTCATAGTAAAATAAGTGGAAATTCATTCAAGACCTATTTTACAAATATCAAGCAATATTAGTATTAGTAAACTTTAATTAGAAAAAATTAGACAAAAATTATGAAGATGATGTAAAAATAACTCAATTATTAACAATTTCATTATTCAATTTCCAAATTACCTTGTTATTTTCCCTTTATTTTTATTTCAACTTCCACTCTTTTTTTAAAAAATACAAATCATCATTAATTATAGTCACTGATCCAACTGCACAAAATCCTTTTCCTAATGGTTTAATATTCCTAGAAATTAAACTGCCTATTTTGTGTTTCTTTAAATGCTGCTTGGGATGAATTCCCAGTCAACTTTTTGGAAAGGTAAAGGAAGTAAACCGTTCTACAACTAATGCTTACTTTTTTCTGAAGTCTTATCTGTCAAACGGTACAGAATATCTTTATTTATCTTACTTTGTATAGTGCCTAAAAAGGGCTCAAAATCCTGTGTTTAAAAAAGACTTTTGTGTAACTATTTCTCTCTAAGAATTTACAGAGCACATTTCTTCTATCTTCTGTCTGAGGAAAGGTCGTATTTATGTTTAGCATGTGAAGATTGATATTTGATGAAATGAGGTTTTTTTTTTACTCAGAAATTTCTGCTTATTTTACTGAAATCCATCCTTATGCATACTATTCTAGTTCTATATAAATCTGACAAGAACTTTCCAAAGCAAGCACTAAGGTGGATGATTTTATATGGTATTAACAATTATCAACTGGTAGAAATCAATTATTGCCAAGGATAATTTGATGCAGTCATACTTCCAAGAACAGTATTTAAAGGTTTTGTTCTTCTGATGACTCATTGCAGTCATGTTTCCAGCTGTGTTGAGTCTCTTTCACTTGCCTCTTCACATTCATTTTAATTTGTTATTTTAATCAATAATATTGAAGTGACAGAGAGGAAAAACAGCCAGCCTAGTAATGACTGTCGACTCTTTGTTGATTTGAGCTAATTATGCCAATTTCACACATACACACATAACCAGGTTAAATGGAAGCTTGATCTCTTGCCTTGTACACAGTAAGTATTTAGACAGTGACATCTCATGGTGCAATCTCCTTTTTCTAACTCTAACTGATTTTGATTTTTGTGTTTGTTCTTCTTCCCTATGTGTCCTTTTCCTCCTTTTCCTGGTTCCTATAACTTTAGGGACTAAATTTGGATGTGTCCCTAGAAGACATAGATGCTTCCCTGTTTTTATGCCTTTTCTTATGCCATTTCTGTGAGTGTTTTAAGACATGGCTAAATGCTAAAGAGGGTTCGAAGGAAAGGAAAGGTTAAGAGAACATTAAGTTTGAGGATGAAGAGGTCATGGGTAACTTTTGAAAGAAGAACTTCCTTAGAAGCCAAAACATTTTAAATGGTTCTTGAGAAGTTTTAGAGTTGGTGATGAAATGAAGGCAGTCAATACATAGCACTTGTTGAAAAATTTGGAAGTGAAAATGAAACAAAGGAGACAAAAAAAAAGTATCATATAAAGATATTTCAAACCTTTAGACATTGGAGGGTAAAAGGTGAGAGATCAGTTGAGAAGGACAGGTTGAATATTTTATAGTGTTCAGGAATAATTGAAGCAGCAGGTCCCCAGAGGAAGAAGAAGAAAATGGAATTGAGGAGATCTTACCTTAACAGACAGCAGTACATCAATGCTTCTGAGGACATATAAAGGAAAAAAGAATATTGTAAAGACTGAAGTCTTTTGGATGATGCAGATGTATATGGAGGAAGTCATGTCAGTTAAACTTGATCTTTTAGCAATGTAAAAAAAATGTTACGCATATATCAGGTAAGGATATATAAGGACTCTTTGTACCTTCCTCTCAGTTTTGCTATGAACTTAAAAGTGCTTTAAAAATAGTCTATTAAAAGAAAAATGTCATCTCCTTACAATTAATGGCATGAATTAAAGCATAGAGAAAACAAATCTGAGCAGCTATCATCATTAACATTGTAAGTAATCAGTCTCAGGACTTTTAAAAGGATTCTAAAACAAAGTCCCAATTAAAGTTATGACAACATTATTTTGCAATGGGTTCTGTATCTTTTTTGACTTTTATGATTCCTAAATAAAACTTAAGAAGGAAGTGTTTTGTCTTGGTTTGGTTTTTTGGGGTGTGTGTGTGTGTGTGTGTGTGTGTATAAGGACTATAGATTGATGAACAAAATAATTAGAGGCAAGATTGACCAGGGTGCTAATAATGGTGGCTAATTATTGAACACCTACCAGGAACCAAGCACTGTGATGGTTGCTTCATAGAACTTATAACCAACCTTGAGAACCCCTTGAAAAATAAATGTTACTGTGCCCTTAAGACAGATTATTATTACAATTATTACTGTTATTAATTACAGAATTTGTTGAATGCTGTGTGGCAACACTGGCTAAATACTTCATACGAATTATCTCACTTAGTCCCTGGGGCTTAAAAGGGATTCATATGTACTGGATTCTCCAAAGTGCTTGACACTCATTATTCACATTTACCACAAGTCTATGCAGTAGCTCCCTCCACTGTATAGATAACAGAACTCAGGAACAGAGTGGCTATATAATTTCGAATTCAAATATAGATCATTTGATTTTAGAGGTTACATTTTTAAGTACTGTGTGATATTTTTTGGATTAAAAGATACATTTGCCTTGCTCTAGATTTCTTGCCTTAAAAAGAAGGCCAAAAATAAATTAGTTGACAATAGACTTCAGGTTAGTAAGGAAGTCAATTATTACTAGACTGGAAATGAGATGGGAAAGTAGGAATTGTCATCCCATTCATATTTCAATTTTAGATAAAATCAGATTTAGAAGACGTTGTTTATTAAGAGTCAAATGGATTTATGCTTATGGAGGAATTTGGAAGTGAAACATGACAATGAATATGTCCAAAGAATCAACACTTATCCCCACAAAGAGCTCAGGTGGAATAAAATGACTATTAGAGGTTGGATCAAATGGGTTTTGAATTTTTGAAGGATAAAAATGTACAGTGGGATATACAGCAGTAGGGCAATCCAGATACTAGTGTTAGCCAATAATACAGCAATGGTTAAGGCCATTCAGGAAATAATATTGATGGTGCTTTCCAGAGGACATTATTGATGTGTCACATAGGATTTATAAGAGGGGAAACTAAATGGGAAAAAAAAAAAAAGGAAAGAAACAAGCATTGTTATCTTAGACATTTTGCACTGTGTGTTTTAGTCTCAGTTTTCTTGTGTGTTAAAAATTTGAAAAGATCTAATCACGGTCACTCATGGTGATGTGACAATTAAAAGAATGGATCATTTCTGAAAACCACTAGGTACATGGTTTTCAAAGTGTTGTTATTTTATGAATTTGATAAATTAAGAAATTTCAAAGGAGATAAGCATCTACCGTCTCATTTGTCATTAGTTAAGGAAATCTTTCTTCTTACTCTTCTTACATTAGGAGAAAAGATCATGTAATTCTAGGAAATAAAGATTGTGGAGACAAAAGAAGTAAAAGGGATCTGTAAATAGGATAAGTAAAACAGGCAGATAAGATCCAGATACTCATTTTTCCAAAAGACCCTTTTCCTTATCCTTAACCTAAATTTTCGCCCCGTCTGAATGACTGCGAATGAATACATTAAATACTCTAGTATAAATTTTCCCCTCTAGTGCAGAGTCTGCAGTCACTGGAGTTCATAGTCCCAGAGGCCATCAGGATGCAGACATAGCAATCACTTGCTATGTCACCTCATCCCAGTCCTAATGAGCCAAGGGGGAGGTGCTACCACTCCACAGACCCATGTGTGTGCCTAAATGCTCTACTGAATGAGGCCCAAGGCTTCCCTCCTCAAAGAAGCAATTTGGATTAAACCCATCATTTCTATTTTTATTCTTATTAATCAATCCATTTCTAAGTATATGTGTTCAGGCTCCTAATTCACTTCCACACCATCATCCTAATTACGGCCTATTCTTTCCAATTCTGCACTCCCTATCCTTCCTGACATTCCATTAGGCCCTCTTCATTATCACCAGGCTTCTCTATTGTCACATCACCTTCTCAGAGACTTTCCCCAGAACACATTTCCTCACCCACAGGCCTTTAGAGTGGGAACTGTTGACTTTCTCACACATCATATACCTCATTGTGGGAAAATGGGTTAGCATTCTCCTTATTCACCTTTGCTGCTTCAAGATTGTCATTTCCCCAAACTCCTGTAAAAATCATCACTTCCATGAAGCTAATGAACTTGCTTATACCATCCTCTCCTCCATTCAATAACAATCATAACTTACATGTATGTAGGGCTTATTAGGTGCTAGATGCTATTTTAAACATTTAGTGTATTTTAAATTGCTTAATCATAATAAAAGCATCCTTGCTTCCTAGCTCCTTCTCTGGTCTCTATCACATCAATACAGATGCATTCTGCAGAGGTTGTGAGATAGCACCATATTATCTGCTATAAGTAATGTAGCTAAGACCAACCTGCTTCTTAACGTAAATGTGTCCCATTGAGAAACAGATGCTTCAGGAATCTCACTGGTCTTGTACGCTGGGAAAGTTATAAGGAAAGGTTTAGAAAGACCACAGCACTGATATGGAATTGCTCTCAAAGACACAGGTGATACCCATCACCCCTCTCCCATATCACCATTCTATATTGCTCTCACCGGTGATGAGAATTTTTGCTTGGTGCATATGACTTGTCTATTGGTATAACCCAAATGTTCAATACTGAAGTATCTGAGCCCCTGTTTATTATATCTTGTTGTCAAGCTCTGCTTGCTACTCTTGTCTGTTTACTAGTGAAGCTAGGCACAGGGGCTATAACAGATAGCCAGGTGGAAATCTAAGTCACGAACATATTCTTCAGCTCAATCTTGTATTGAGACTGTTGCCTTCAGGATGAAGTTCTTGATCATACATAGACTATCATTGTCTTGATACTCACTATACCCTTTTCAAATTGGTGGATATTCAAATGAATCATCCTTGATGCTGAGCTTCATTTAAAGAAGAAAATTTTAATTAAAAGTTAGAGAAATGCCTGACAGGGACAGGTCAAACAGTTCTAGTCTTAAAATTAAGTAGTACTCACTACTTAAAAAGTAAACCTTTCAACTGCTTCCAGAGCTGCAAAACTCAGTCGAGTTTGTTGGCTTTTTCCAAACAAGATTGCCATAATAATTAATATTACCTGTTTTTATTTTGTAGGGTTTTTTTTGGGGAGGTTGCTGTTGCTACATTAAAAAGGTGACATCTCTATGTATCTTTGAGAGTCAGAAATTGGTGAGGAATGAGGGATGGATACTCATGATCCAACCAAAGGAATGGATTTTTGTGAGCCATGACCCAATATGCTCCTGGTCTGATGACAGAGAATGAAATAGAAATAGAATAATACAACAGTAACATAGTAAGTGCTTCTCTTGGGCGGTATTATGTAGACCATTACGCATTATTATATTCCTTTCCTCAGTCTAATGATAGGTGTCAGCAAACTTTTTATTTAAAGAGCTAAGTAATAAATATTTTAGGTTTTGTGGACCATATGGTCTCTATTGCAACTACTAAGCTGTGCTGTTGTAAAGTGAAAGCAGCCATAGACAATGTGAAAGTGAACAGGCATGGCTGTGTTCCAATAAAACTTTATTTACAAAAACAGGTTGTGGGCAAGATTTCACCTGTGGACTGTAGTTTGCCAACATCTAGTATAAAAGGAAGAAAACCCTTAGTTTCTTGGGAACCGTGTCCTGTGGACACCTCACTCTTCATGAGATTTATTAAAGAAGGATGTCTTGGCAGGCTTCCATCAGGAATAAGGAAGGCATAAATGAGTAGTGTCCACTCTTTTTCATGCTTATTCATGAATTCTTTGCATTCTGCTTGCCATTATCACCAATCTTTAAGTCCATGCAACTTCGTTATAGTAGTGCTTAATTAATTTTTGGTAAATATTTCACAAATTAATGAAATGATAAAATATTAGTATCTTATATCTTTATTAATGTTTTCAAAGTTAGTAAAATGATAATAGTGGCTCTGTTCTGATGCTTAAAATGTAATACTAACATATAATTAGTCATATTTGAATTTTAGGTAAGCTAGGAGTGATTCAGTGATACAAACCATTAGATTACAAATGGCTTATAGTGTGGATACCATTAAGCATTAACCGGTGGTTATTAGAAGTTATCTACCTTACCTACAACTTGTTTTAGAGAACCAGCAATAAGCATTTGTGAAGTGATATGTGTGCAATTCCTGTAACATAAGCTGAAATATAGGTTTCTGCAATAAACAGAATAGGAGCAGCATTTAAAGTTGAAAAAGTGCACACCATATTTTATAATTGGAATTTAAGGACAGATTTAGAGACTTTGTATTTCAAAAGCATAGCCTCTTTCACACATTCAGCACAACATGAAAATTAAAATGTTACAGAAGAGCAAAAAAATCTTAGTATATGCATAAATTACATATTAATTTTATTTTTGAAATGCATAAAGATGTACTAATATTCTATTCAGGTTTTCTTTAAATCACCTCCAGAGATATGTACATTACATAGTTTATCTTTGGCCAAAGATTTGACACATGAGGTCAAAAATATGTTAACTTAATCTCACCCAATTAAAATATATTAGTGTATGGTGATATAATCATTTTGATTATTAAATTTTTTTCCAGCTTGATTACTTAGTTGTGAAGAAAGGAATAAAAATGACTTTTTTTTTTGCCCCAGGGGTACACATTTGTGAATCATCAGGCTTACACCTTTCACAGCACTCACCATAGCACAGACCCTCCCCAATGTCCATAACCCATCCACCCTATCCCTACCCTCCCACCCCCCAGTAACCCTCAGTTTGTTTCGTGAGATTAAGAGTCTCCCATGGTTTGTTTCCTTCCTAAAAATGACTTCTTAAAAATAAACCCTATGTATATTGGTAATCATCTGTGAAGGTGGTTTCCAAATTCCTAATTTCTGGCCTCAATTCTCAATGTAGATTGGAAAAGTACAAACGAAAGACTGTCAACTAAAATTCAGTATTAAAATGTCAATTGGATTTTTTTCTGTGCCTGTGATAAAGCTGCACATAACAATTAAAATTCCGTGTCTTTGCTTTTTATCGAATTCAAATGCACTCACTAACATGTAGCTATTATGTTGACTTTAATCTCAGACTTATGGCAATAACTGTCTTATTTTTTCATAGGAAATTTGATTATTTGTTAATAAAAGAGTGTATTTTGTACATTCTACTGAGACAACTCTTATTTATAGGATTGGCATGTGTACAGTATTGTCTTCAGATGCAATAGTCTCACCATCATTTTTTATGATTTTTCTGATTTTCCTCTTTGTGTAGACGCTGAAACTGAAAGGCAATGGTAACACTGCCAGAGCAGTGAAACCATGACAAGTCCCAGCTCTCCAGATTCTCTTCAATTTATTGGGCTTTGCTGTTGTATCTGACTTAGACTTCATACTATGTCAGATAAAGAATATGGTTTCAAGAGATAAAGGAGGATAGCAATTTTCAGACACATTTTTCTCTCCTCACCTTGCTAAAGATCTAGGCATACTAGTCACCAGAAGACAGTTTATATAAAGTGCTTATGTTTATACAGTTGAAAAATATTTCAGTTGTCAAAGTCAATCTAATTCCACAGAGGAGAATGTTTGAGAAAAAAAGAAAGAAAAATAAACTTAGGAGTTGCTGTTGTGAGATTAAAAACTCATGAAGATTATTATTCAGGTCAAGCGTCATTTAAAATTACTGAGGTCTTCTTGCTTTGGAACAATACAACTAATTCTGCATTCTCCTTCAAAGCACAGTTTACTTGGAAGGGAAGTGCGTGGCTCCACGATTGCTTCTCTTGAGTCCAGGTCTAGTCAAGGGCAAGGTTCTGAAATCATCTCAGGTTGCTTCTAAAGGTCCTTCTGCAGTTACAGGTGCAAACGGTTCCAGAATTATTACAGTTATTGATATATTTCTAGCCCACAGCCAAAGAACCATCTATTTTTTTTTAAGATTTTATTTATTTATTTCACAGAGGGAGAGAGATCACAAGGAGGCAGAGAGGCAGGCAGAGAGAGAGGGGGAAGCAGGCTCCCTGCCAAGCAGAGAGCCTGATGCGGGCCTCGATCCCAGGACCCTGAGATCATGACCTGAGCCGAAAGCAGAGGCTTTAACCTACTGAGCCACCCAGGTGCCCCAGAACCATCTATTAATTAAAGCTACCTGTCCAATTTCTCTCTCTTAAATGTGGTGTACATATTGGGCACCGATTCACCTCTCACACACACATACTCTTTACATTCAAAGATGCAATAAAAAGTGATTATATTAAAAAGCAAGATTAAAGTATATGCCTCCCATACTAAAATTAACTTCACGATGGAATATTGTGGATTTATAAATAATCAGATAGTCTTATTACTTTATTATATGAAGTAAGACAAGTAAACTAAAGGTATTCTCGAAGTTTTCAATGGAAACATCTGTGTTCTTGTGCACATAACTGAAAAATTAGCTTCTACTCTTAGGTACACTATTAAATTCTTGACAGTAAGGACAAATACTGATTTAAACAGAATTTTGGCAACCAGTCTCACAAACTTAGATCATTGAGCACTAATCTCAGCTTAATGATATAAAATATAGTTTTATTTAATAACCAATATAACAAATACGATACAAATTAAAAAATGATAAAATCAGTTTTATCATTCGTTTAGGATCTCATGTATGTGTATTCTTAAAGATAAAAGATAAATGCTAGAAGAAAATACTGAAGAATTTATTACAATTTAATCAAAAAATATGCAACAATTAAATTTATTTCAGGGTAAATAACAGAAAGGCATTATACAAGGAAATCATGGAATTCTTTTTTCTTTTTAAGATTTTATTTATTTATTTGTCAGAGAGAGCACAAGCAGGGGGAACTGTAGGTAGAGGAAAAAGCAAGCTCCCCGCTGAGCAAAGACCTCCATGCCAACTGGATCCCAGGATTCTGGGATCATGACCTGAGCTAAAGGCAGATGCTTAGCCACCTGAGCCACCCAGGCGTCCTGAAATCATGGAATTCTTCAACAAAAGCAGAAACTACAAAAGCAGCAGCAACTACATGAGAAAGAATCAGAGGTACTTTATGGAGATGGTCAAGGTATTATTTTAGTAAAGGACTATATGTGCAAGTTTTATCCTTCTTGTATCAGTACCCAAAGTAAACACAAAGCTAGACTAACTATCACTTGCTCCAATGGATAAACAAATAATTATCCAGTATCTTCTTCAGAGATGTTCTCAAAGGATAGAAAAAACTTACAATACATGCATACAAAGAACATTCTTAAAGTCTAGAAACATGCAAAATATACACAAATTAGCTGATTAGGGAACTCGGGGTACATAATGAGCAACTGAAAAAAGAAAGTCAAGGATTTTGGTGAAGGAGGTGTACCCAGAACTCCAGGGGAGTCCATACACAGTCCCAAAGCGTCTTTGAAGTGAAACACAGCTTTCTTTTTGGGATCATCAGGGCAGTGTGCGACACAAACTTAGGCACCTTAGGGTCCAGACAGGATTTCTTCCCTCTTCAGGCAATCATATTACCACATGCCTTGAATAACAGTCTGTTTATTTAGAGAAAACTTTTTATTCCAAAAAGGCATCTCCCCTTTTAATAAAAATCATATTAGCATGATTTTGTATGCACAGAGCTATCTAATGTCAGTGGGTGGTTTGAGAGAATCTGAAGAATGTGCCAAAGGAGTTAATGACTTACATGTCTACACAAACCATTTCTCAGCTTTAAACAGAGAAATTCATTGAATTTCACATTTTTATTTCATAACAAACTAAATTAATTTTATTCTTAGACTTAGGATCTCTGTACTTAAAACTAAAGCAGTTACAGTGATATGTATATTATTAAAGATAAAAAATTTCAAACTCAAGGGAACTTTGGTTCAACAATTTTTGAAGTAACCACTTTAATTTATAAAATCATATATATAATTAAAAGCTGACTGAGCCAAGTTCATGAGTTATTAAATCAGAAGGATTTTTTTTTCCATTTTATGTGCATGGGTATTCTCACTTGTCTTTACATACTACAGAAGTAAATACCATGACAGCAAGTTTTAGCTTAATAAATACTTTTACAAAAATTTAAATACAGTACCAACTCCTACTTATGATTCTATTTGCTGGTTCTCAAATATTTTCTTCCATAAACTTAGGGTTATTAGATAGTAATTGCAATGTAACCTTTGAGGAATATTCAATAAGTTACAGTACTTTCAGATTTTCATTTATTTTAGTAAATAATTTCATATTCAAATCATGGCCTATTATAAAGACTATGGGATATCAACCAATAACTTTGCTTTCAGGGATTGTGTGGAAGTAGATTTTAGATTTTATTTAGTCAAAGGACTCTGATAGGAATATTAATATAAGCACTGGTTGGAGTTTATGTGCTCACTGTCTATTTTTTAAAGCTAAGTTCATATAGAACACATATATTCCTAGATTTGTTCAACAGTATATTTATGGCCAGACTGTCGCTATTGCAAAAATTCAACAAGGCAAGCACTTTCCAATTTAGAGCCTCTTTACAAATGTATTAAACAGTAGGAAAAAAAATATGGCACAATCTGTCAGTTAAGTCAAACAAAAAACAAACAAACCAACAAAGTCAGTCAAACAAGTTTTGGCATTTTATATATAAAGTAATTGTTGATGATTTCCAAGCTTCATTCTTTAGCCTAAAGTCTAGGTAGTAGGTAGAGATTATCAGAAAACTATCTTTTCTTGATACCCCCCTCCCATCAATTTTCTAAATTCTCTTTAATTGTTCAATTATCTTGTGTGATTTTTTCCCTTTTACCATTTAAGGACCATGCTGATTACATAAAGTCAGTTGGATAAATTATTGGTACTGTGTAAACTGTGCCTGTGAGAGGGAGGAAATTTTATTATCATGATGATAATGACGATGAAAATGATGGTGTTGGGTAATAACTTTTATTCAGTTTTTATTCCTCCTGATTTTGAAATATTTCCCTGGCAACAAAGAAACAATCTCCATTGTTCCAGACATTCTCCATGGGTCATTTTGATATATTACACATTTCAGTAGTAGTAATTTGTGTATGATTCTCCCACATTAGCTGAGTGAGGAATTTGAACCGGAGTTGTCTGTCCTTCCATCTGATTAAACTTAAGATCACATGTTTCCAGCAAGTAGCAGTAATAGAGGATATAATGAGGTGTAAGCAGGGTTTATGCAAGGAGGAAACTTCACCTTCTTCCATTATACACTGTTTTTTTAATTATTATTATTTTTTAAAGTTTTATTTATTTGACAGAGATAGCACAAGAGATAGTAGGCAGAGCGGCAGGGAGAGGGAGAGGGAGAAGCAGGCTCTCTGTGGAGCAGGGAGCCTGATGCGGGACTTGATCCCAGGACTCCGGGATCATGACCTGAGCCAAAGGCAGTGACTTAACCAACTGAGCCACCCAGGCACCCGCATTATATACACTGTTGATGTCCATCACTTTGTCTTTTTGCTTTCTTATGCCCCTTTACAAATTAAACATTAAAAGCAAAATAAACAAAAGCCAGAATCAACAAAAAGATTGCAAAATAATTAAAGAAGGGATTAACTATGGATTAACATGACCAACTGGAAGGGCCAGTCATGATCAAGGAGTTATCCGTGACTAAATCAATATCTACTATAAAAATCTATCTTCCTGGAATGCCTGGGTGGCTCAGAGGGTTAAAGCCTCTGTGTTCGGCTCAGGTCATGATCTCAGGGTCCTGGGATCCAGCCCCGCATTGGGCTCCCTGCTCCACGGGGAGCTTGCTTCCTCCTGTCTCTCTGCCTGTCTCTGCCTACTTGTAATCTCTCTCTCTCTGTCAAATAAATAAATTTAAAAAAAAATCCAGCTTCCTCATGTCAATATTAAGAAGAGAAAGCACATAATCAAGTAATGGAGCATTGTGTATATTCCTTATAATTCCATGTAAGATTAATAATTTTGACACCTGAAATGAAAAAAGTGAAGAAAGTGCAGCCAAGTTTTCACTATTAATGTTTTTTCTTGCCTTACATAGTTTGGTCTCTCAATCATACATCAAAAGATCAGACTACTTCAGCAGCAGTACCTAGATGGAATAAAATTTTCACTTTCTAAAAATTGTCTCCCCAAATAAGATAAATTTGTTGGACTGACATTAGTTAACCCCCTGTTCTGTTGTTAGTACTATGAGGGGGAAAAAAAATCCAATTTATGTAAGAACTCGATTTCTGGCCCTTGAGGAAGAGAAGTGGGTATTAATATTGCTATGCTCCTACAGAAAAAATAAAAATCGAGAAGGCACTTAAATGGTCTGAATTCTACACATAGACTGGCACTACTGTGGTTGACATGAAATCCATACCATCATAACAAAGTCTTGAGATGCAGCCCTACTCTTCTTCCCTAGGAACAGTGTGGAAAAATGGATATCCTTATAATGAGTCAAGATATCAAAAGAACCATTATCATTACTATTATGTCTTAAATAGTCAAATACATCCAAGGTAAGCATACTATGACAAAACAGCCTTTTATTCTGAATTTTGGGATGGAGAACTGGGGAGTTGGGCAATTGTGGATATTTCTGCCTTTGTCTTAAATATTAAACTTCCACTACACTAATTATGGCCAAATGTAAAATGTTTCATTAAGGTGAACCACTGTGGTGGCTGGAAAAAAATTTAAATTGGTTAATAATTATTTAATTTTTTCTATAACAGAAGAGAAACAGAAAAGTTGTAAATATGTTTTGCTAGCACATGAAACTTGGTGTGCCATGGCCTCCCCCACCCCATCACTCTCCGGAAGAAAGCAGCCAAGATCATGGCATACAATTTCATGCTTTGTGTCACATGATTCACTTCTAGTTGCCCAGACAGGAATTGAGGCCCTTCCAAAAGCCACAATATACATTCTGGAAATTGATAACTGTGATTTATTCAGTAGCCTGATAGGAGAACTCTTCCTGCCAGTGAACTACATATCGAATAGATCAATAATGATTAACTAAATCAATCATACTTTTTTTTTTTTTTACTGTAACAAGCATAGAGAGTTGGGAAGGAATAGAAAGCAGAAAGAAAATGGAGATGAACCAATTCATCAGTATGGGGAATTTGAGAAGGAAGCAAAGAATGCCTACTTCTAAAGGTATGATAAGTTCTTAAAATTGCTGAATTTCCAAAAAGATATCTCTTGATATCTTTGAAAACTAACTAATGGAGAAAATGTAGAGATGAAATTCTGCTCTCTTAAATTTTTGGTTAACTTTGCAATAAACTCCATTTCCATGAGAACATTTGTTAATGCTTCTTTCTACTTCCGGAAAAAACCTAATCGATCAGGAAATAAATGTTCCACAAAATATTAGCTTATGTTGTGATCTATTTACAGTTACCGAATCAGTAGTTACCGATTACAATTGTTTTACTTTTACTTGTGAATAAGAAGGGATAAATGGATGCCGCGGATATTCTAGGAACCTTGAAGAAAATGACCATGGAAGCACAGTAGATGGTAGGATTGATTCCTAGCATGGAGTAGGGAAGGCGTCCTGGGCAGAAGCCTACATCTTTGAACCCACTGGAATTTGAAGAATGAGTTAAATGACTTTATCATGTGAAGCAGGGGCTCAAGGGAATCCTAGAAAAT
The DNA here is from genome assembly GCA_002007465.1 of Ailurus styani. NCBI lineage: Eukaryota > Metazoa > Chordata > Mammalia > Carnivora > Ailuridae > Ailurus > Ailurus styani. The sequence goes on from LNAC01000127.1 coordinate 2,229,206, forward strand.
GTGCAGAGTGTGAAGGTATATGAGTGAGCCATATATTGAAATAGCTAAAAAAAGCACTTCCAGAGAGATTAGAGAACCAAGGTTTGAATGTTTTAAAGAAATGCTATCTGTTCAATAGGTAGAATCACTCTCAAATAAGTTTAACTTTCAGAAAGTCATTGTCTACTCTTGGAAATACTTATACCCAGTGACTTGGATTTCCTAAGTAGAAGGTAGATCTTCTTAAGGAATATTATGCTATCATATCATATCATATCAGATCACATTAAACATTGTAATACCTTACTTGCATTAGAAATAGTACTAGATCATCCACAGGGTCTTCTTTAAATCTAATATTCTGCTACCATATTTAGATTTATGACTAGGCAATGAATTAAATGTAGCATTTTAATGTAATATGGTCTTTAGAAAAATACCAGACCAAAACCAAACATCAAACCCTTATTCAGATCACACTCTGGCATGTCCTGGTACTGTAAGAGGCATCACTGAATGATAATGGAATTCTGTCTTATATGTATTCTATATGAGACTATATTTTTCTAAGAAAAGTCATCTTCAGAAATCTTATAAGGACCTGAAGTATGAAATACTTTAACAATTTGATATATATTTTTATTCAGTATTGTATTCTTTGTGAAAAAAAGAAAAAGTTCAGATTATCTCAGTCTTTGTAAAAAGAGGTAATGGTCAATTTGTTAGCTTATGTAATATAAAAACAGGGTAGTATCTACAGTTTTGGTAGTAGGAAGGAATTTATAAAGTTTCTTCAGCTTCACTAAGCAACAGTAAAAGAAGAATGAATTTGGAATTTTTGCTTCAGCAAAAGGATGATACTAAGGTATGAATTCAAGAAATAAAGGTAAATAATCTATTCCAAATATTGCCAACACAGGGAAATTGAAGAGTTGTTTAGGAATAGGGACGCTGTGCCTGCGATATTTCACTAGCTTAAATAAAAGAAACATAGTTTTGTGTAAAAAGTGATTGCATGTGGGAATTTTATTTTGAAATGTATGCATCTTTATGTTGTTTATACTATATTAATATTGTTTCACCTCCTTTGTTTGATAATTATTTGAGCTGCAAAGCAAGTACTCAGCACTCTTTAAGTCATTGTTTTATTTCATTTTATTTTATTTTAATATTATAATGGATGAATATTGGAAACAGCTTAATATATAGCTGTAAATTTGAATATAAGCTTTTTTTGCAAGCCTATTGAAACCATTAAATGATAACTATCACAGTGGGAAAAAAAATGCCATAGGAAAAGTAAAAAATTCTGTTCCTATAAGGTAAATTTTACTCCTTGCTTACTGTGAAAAAATAGGTGAAGTTACAAGATAAAAGTGAATAAATGTAGAAATTATATTTTTCAGAATGTTACATGTAAAAATATGCAAATACTTTTCAAGAAAACTTGAAGAAAGGTAATATATGAATGAAGAAAATATAGGGTTAATGCCAAGATTGAATAATTTTATTTTAAAAAATGAGCAGAGATTAGGTTGCGGCGTGACGTGGGATCCCAGAGACTGAATTTAGGAGTGGTCTAACCAATTACATTCGAGTTCCTGGGCCAGTCAGACTGATATAAGGGAAGCTGGGCTGATTACATACAACTCAGCAGTTCAACAAGCAACAAATCCAAGAATAAAAGGTGATTGCATTCACTGATCAGGCACCAGGCTATTACTTCTCTGAGAAGAAGAAGAAGGCTGAAGTTTGAAGACAGAGGTCAATGGCAGGAAGACCTAAGATGTGTCAGATAAAGATTTGATATTTACAGTTGTGCTGGAGCACAAAGAGGGCTGGAGCATTTATCTCACAGTTTATGTTCCTTGAAATGTTTCCATACTAGATTTCAGGAGGTGTATCAAAGTTTTAATAAAAATGATGATCCTTTGGAAAAAACGTATATGACTACAGTAGTATAAATTATTTTTCTACATAATGAATTATAAAAAGCAATTAAAATTGCAATTTGACAGAGAAAATGAGAGAAAGTAGGCATTAGTTGATTGGCAGTTAATCTTCAAATTATTTCCTGAAGCAAGCGTATGCAAGTTGAACTAGCATGACGGATTCAGTGCACTTATAAATCTGGAAAGGACCACTTCCCCAAAAACTGCTCTGTGTTAAGCCACCAACTAGCATCCCCTAGGCTTCCTGTACGATTTCATGTGACCTTTAGTTAGATCTCATCTCTGTTAGGGAACTACTTTTTAGAAATTTTCTCTGGGGTTGTGTCTGCATAAAGACTTAGTTATAATTAAACAGGAGTTGCAGGGGAAAGAAGATGTAGGCATGGTAATGAGATTTTTAAAGAAATGCTTTGGGATTTATCAATTTAGTACTTAAATTATTGATGAGAAAGATTTCACTAATCAAAATCAGATTTAAGTGTATTTTCAAAGTTCAATTATGTTCTGCCAATTTGCTTTTTAATTAAAAATAAATAAATGATCTTAGACTTCTTTGGTCTATTTATATGGAAACCAATTATTAATAAAATGTAATCACTATGGATTTCTAAAGGTGGAGATCTTTCGTATGTTGTTTTTCTTTGTATTAAAAAAAATGAATATGGCACTAAAAGAGAGCAGGCCATTTTTACCCTAAAGTGATTCTCACTAAAGAATGTATATAGAAGTTATTAGCAGACATTTCAGAAAAATCTTTCAAAAATTCTTTATCAGTATGCCAGAAATGACCACAATAGATAATTTAACATTTTACATGTCTTTTATAATTTATCTTTTCATTTTATTATTTCTATTTAATCCCATTTAGTGAGTATTATATTTATTTTTGTATCTTAATAGTTAACACTGAGTGCTTACCAGGTGGTATATTTTGTGTAGTTCTATTTATGTAAAATGGTTGAAGTTTAAATTTTATGTAGTTAACTATTTTTCTGAGCGAAAATGTCCATGTATAGGACATCAGTTTTCTAATAAAGGCTTTTTTCCTGGTGGCTTTATATAATTTATCTGTGCTCTCTAGACACTTCCATTTCTTTAAATGTAAGGTGGAGATAATGTTATTAGGCTACATGGCTACTGAGTCATTAGAATTAAATGACACAATGCTTTAGTTAACATTGATGTCCTTGGGCGCCTGGGTGGCTCAGTGGGTTAAAGCCTCTGCCTTGGGCGCCTGGGTGGCTCAGTGGGTTAAAGCCTCTGCTTTCGGCTCAGGTCATGATCTCAGGGTCCTGGGATCGAGGCCCGCATCGGGCTCCCTGCTCAGCGGGGAGCCTGCTTCCCCCTCTCTCTCTCTCTGCCTGCCTCTCTGCCTCCTTGTGATTTCTCTTCCTCTGTGAAATGAATAAATAAAATCTTAAAAAAAAAAAAAAATAAAGCCTCTGCCTTCGGCTCAGGTCATGATCTCAGGGTCCTGCAATCGAGGCCTGTATCGGGCTCCCTGCTCAGCGGGGAGCTTGCTTCCTCCTCTCTCTCTGCCTACTTGTGATCTCTCTCTCTGTCAAGTAAATAAACAAAATCTTTAAAAAGCAAAACAAAACAAAACAAAAAATATTGATGTCCTATTTTTGTGAAACTTTCTTCTACTCAGTTTCTAATTTCAACCTGTGTTCCATTTATTTATTTTACATTTAAATTACTGAACTTTTGGACTCTGCTTTAGTTTCCGCTCCACTAAAATTGGACTTTCTCTTAACCTACCATCCTACTTGCCCTTAAAAAAAAAAAAAAATCCTGTTTAATAATCTTAGTATTGTAAAGATTAGTCTGTCTTTCAATGATTGGGAACTTTTAAAATAGAGCATGCCTCCTTAATATACGTGTATTTATTTATTTATTCATAAAATAAATGGGTGAATCACTCTAAATAATAGGCTTCATTACTTCATTATTTTTCTTTTTTTTTTTTTTTAAGGTTTTATTTATTTATTTGACAGAGAGAGAGATTACAAGTAGGCAGAGAGGCAGGCAGAGAGGCAGGGAGAGGAGGAAGCAGGCTCCCCGCTGAGCAGAGAGCCCGATGCGGGCCTCGATCCCAGGACGCCGAGATCATGACCTGAGCCGAAGGCAGCGGCTTTAACCCACTGAGCCACCCAGGCGCCCACTTCATTATTTTTCTTAAAGATTTTATTTACTTATTTGTCAGAGAGAGAGACAGAGAGAGAGAGAGACTGAGCAAGCAGGGGAGCACCAGGCAGAGGGAGAAACAGGCTCCCTGCTGAGCAAGGAGCCTGATGCAGAATTCAATCCCAGGATCCTGGGATCATGACCTAAACTGTAGGCAGACACCTAACTGACTGACCCACCAGGCATCCCAATTTTATTTTATTTTAAAGAGTTATTTATTTATTTTGGAAAGAGAAAGAGGAAATGCAAGTGGAGGGGGCAGAGGGAGATGGAGAGAGAATCTCAAGCCAACTTCCCACTCATGCTAGGAGCAGGTTATTCCACTTGGTCCCATAATCCTGAGATCATGATCTAAGCTGAAATCAAGAATGGGATGCTTCACCAGCTAAGCCACTCAGGGGCCCCTAGGCTTCATTATTAAAAAAAAGATAAAAAGGGAAAAAAGCCGTTACTTTCTTAAATTAAAATCTGATTCTCATTCCAGTTTTTTTAAATCTTTTTTGAATATTCTCAATGCTAAAAAGATAACTCAAAATATAAATATTAAATAGAAGAATCATTTCAGTGGTTGTTCATATTTTATCTTGAGTCACTTTCAAATTACATTCACTAGGATTTATTTTGGTTGAAATTTCACAAGAATTCATTTTTATCTTTTAGTTTTGTTGAAAACTTTATATATTTCTTGTTACAAATCAGTTGTTCTTTCAAACTAACCACAACGTCTTGCATTTGTATATTTTTTACAAATGGTTTTAGTAAACTACTGAAAGTAGTTTCTTGAAGATTTTTTAACAAGTTAGGAACTTCTATTTCAAAGCTCTTGTCTGCTTTTTAAGTATAAAGATATGATGTTTTTCATGGGTGGTGCACATATGTCATTACCAACAACCAAAGAGCATAACAAAGGAAACATTTCCAATATCTGTTTTTTTTATATACCATGTGGCACAAATTTCTTTCCAAGGGCATTACCTTCTTTCTGACTCTTTGTTAAAATGTTCCATTTTTCTTAAACAGATTAAATGTGCTTTTTTTAAGAACTGATGGGTAGTATATACTGTTGAAAATACACTACCTTATTAGTGTCTATCAAAAGAGCCATGATAAACCAATAAATTTTGATGTCTTTTCTTTTTTATAAAGGAAAAACTGTGTAATCTGTCTTTAAATTCTATAACCCATTTATTCTCCCCCCTTGGATAACTGTAAATGTCTATGTGGCAAAAAGTAGTTTCTTAGTCAATCCTTATCATTTTTAGCAAATTGCTATAAAGATTTAACTATATTTTAAAGGTGTTGACTTTATATAATTAGGCACATCGATGGCATTTTGCAATTCTTGTAGTGAATTCTTTGTGAAATAACCAAACTATGAATAATGCAATAAATGAATTTCAAATGTAATATCCTTACTAAATACAGTGAACATAAATCCATATTTCAAATAGTGTTCTAAATAATAGTTTTCTGAATTTTTTAAAAACTTCATTTTATATCTGATTAAGTTGTAATCATTTCCACCTGAACTTTTTTTTTTTTTTAAGATTTTATTTATTTGACACACAGAGAGCGATTACAAGTATGCAGAGAGGCAGGCAGAGAGAGAGGAGGAAGCAGGATCCCCACCGAGCAGGGAGCCCGATGCGGGCCTCGATCCCAGGACGCCGAGATCATGACCTGAGCCGAAAGCAGAGACTTTAACCCACTGAGCCACCCAGGCGCCCTCCACCTGAACTTTTAAATGACTGTCAGTGCTATCATTTTCTTGTTAGCAGATGCTTGGACAAATTGGTCTTATCTCAGTCGGCACTTTAGAAGGAATAGGAAGCTTTTAAGATGTTTTTCAATTTTGTGACAATTAGTTTGGTTAAATAGAATAATTTGCAAACTCCTTAAGAGGGGACACAGAAACTGCAATAAATTGCCATACAATGAAAGTGAGTGGTGAGGTTTTAAGTGCTTCCTGGTCTGCTGTAAAACTAAACTTTTTTTCAGCATATATAACCTACTTTATAATGTGTTGCCACTTGATATATAGAAAAAAAAAACAGTTGTGGTCCAAATGTTGAGTATTAGCAAAGCTTAATTTCTTTCGTTTGGTAAAAATGATTACAAATAACAGTTCTAACTATTTTTCCTGCTTCCCAGTGGCTCATATGTAACTTTTCTCTGAAGCATTCACCACTCTTTGAAGGCCACAAAGATAGAAGAGAGATTTTGTTGAATTTTGAGATTAAGGGTCATTTTCTCAAAGTATAGTAAAATAGCCTTTGCTAAGAACCACTGAAGTACTTAAAAAACAGTTTGAAAAGTATTATCGATTGAATTTTGTTTTTTACTTGCCCATAGAAACACACACAGAGAGCACTTGTTGTCAATACAAAGAAAAGCCCCATGAGGTAGTGGGTGTGTATTTATGCAGCACATAGCATAATGTGGGCGCTTGATGAATCTTAGATGATGGTCATGGTAACTGTTAATTTAATTATACATTCCCTGAAATAATACCACTTTAACCCGCCTTCTATTCAAATACTGTTTTCAATCTCTTGGAAGAGGAAAAAAAATAGTCTGCAGAAGTTTTTCTTTCATTTAACTTGGAAGGGAAATGACAATGGGATGTTCAAAGTTTTTGATGATGATCAGTATTTATTATGGTTGTAATCGTATTTTAATGTTGTTGAGGAAAGGGATGCCTGGATGGTGCAGTTAGTTAAGCCTCCAACCTGGTTTTGGCTTAGTCTGTGATCTCACGGTCATGAAATCCCGCCCTGAGTCAGGCTCCTTGCTCAGCAGGGAGTCTGCTTGAGATTCTCTCTCCCTCTGCCCCTCCTGCTCATGCTTTCTCTAAAATAAATAAATAAATCTTAAAAAAAGTGTTGAAGAAAGAATAAAATTAAAGTTTGTCTTTTATAGTGGGCATACACTTCTAGGAATCTTTGAAGACCCAAGATTTGTATTATGAGAAAAAGATATCAAATCTTCCAAAAGAACATTCTAGTAAAAATAGTACTGCATGTTTATGGGTTTTGAGTTTACATTTAAAAATTGTGATATTTCTCCAGTACCATCAGCTCTTGGTGTAGTGGTAGCTTACTGATCTCATCATTTCTTTATAACTCACTGCAATGTCCAGCCCATAGGCACCTGGACGCAATAAGGTAGAGTTATGTTACAGTCTCATGAACACACATTATTTCTGCTTGACGTTATTATCTTTTATTACTTTTTGTTTGGGTCTCCTGGTATGGAACTGATAAGGAAAGCTAACATTTTATTATGTTCAGTGTGTATTTGATTGTGCCCTCGTTATCTTAGCTTTGGTATATTATTTCCTTTGTGTATACAGTGTAATCCCATTAGGAGTTATTGTTCATCTCCATACAACTAAAGCAAACACCTAATCTCTGTAGGCATAGTTATTGGTCACAGAATCTGGATATAATTTTAATCTGCTGATGGGGCTGTCTTAAACCTTAAGAGTAATTTTGAGTCACCATTGTCCTATTACTGCCAACAAAGAAACAAAGGCATTCGGAAAAAATTTCTGGACAATAAGAGTATGGCTGACATCACCTTTTAATGACAAAGGTTAGATTATCATCAATTTCTTTAAATAATGTAAGGTATATATTTATTCATCCAGTTTATGTATATACATATATATTTGTTGCCTAGCTTGAATATATATATATATTATATATATGTGTATATATAATATATATATAAAATAATGATAAGAATAAAGCTTAAGGAACTTTATAAAACTTAAGATAATACATATAAAAGAAAGTAGAACAGTTTCTGGGACATAGTAATACATAAAAATTGTTAGTTATTATTATTTTAATAGCCTATTTATATCCACATCTTTTTAAAATCTAAACAATGGCATTACATACAGCATGTTGGAAAGATAGTTGTATCATTTTTAACTAATAAAATAGAGTTTTATTTATTTATTTATTTATTTGGGGGGTGCAGAGGGAAAGGGAGAGAGAATCTTAAGCAGTCTCCACACCCTGCACGGAGTCCAGTGCGGGGCTACATCTCACAACCCTGAGAATGGGTCCTGAGCTGAAATCAATAGTTGGGCACTTAACTGACTGAGCCACTCTCAGGCATCCCTAAAATTAAGTTTTAGGCACTAGATTTCCCAATTTAGTTTTGAACATCTTACATATGAGTGTTGGAGAGTATTTTCATTTTCTAGTAATATCCCAAAATGTGAAATTATATTTCTTTTAATTTGCTTTTTTGCAAACAAAATTTCTTTCTCAATTTAAACATTAGAAGTATGGATTTTATGACAAATTGTGCTTTAAGAAAGCATGCTAACTATTAATCAGCTAATTTTTAAACTTATTCTTTGAGCTAGTTGTATCATTTCATCGTTACTTGAATTTAGTGCAAATTTGTTTTGGATTTATATAAGTAAATTCCATGATTACACTTTATGATACTTCTTTAAGTACATTTGGCATAGAACTGAAAGAAAAGATAGTATTTTCTTTCATACAGTAGAGTATTTTATTTTTATCCTCATTATCTCTACTGTCATTTTTATGAAGGGGAATATAGGATGTGAATGAGCATAAGAGAGAATGAATTTGATTGAACAATACTCTGAGGAATTTGGTTTGGACATTTCAAAAAGCAGTAAATTCAAAAAGAGACATAGGTATCTAAGGAAATTTAAGGGAAAATATATCATTGTAAGATAACTGCAAAGATAATGATATAGAGGAGAGAGAATTATCATGAGTCTTAGTTGGAGCTGAGCTAAGGGCTAAGGTTGGTATGATTACATACCAGGAAGTGATAAGACAAGATGGTGTACAAGGTGAGATGGAAGATTACATGAGACATAGTGAGATTAACTGTATGTGCAGAAACAGTAAAAGGCCAAATGTATATAGTGCTTCACATTCCCACATAATTTAAAAATTGAATCCAGTAGTTGGAGTTACTTTGGGAAACATTAGGAATTACTCTCCCCATTTTATAACTGAGAAAAGTGAGGTTCATAAAGGGTGAGATTTTTCAAGATTAGACTGATTGAATCATCACAGCTGAAATGAAAACTTAGACTTTCAGGACTAATGCAATGTTTTTTTCACCATATCCTACTGACTCCTTAAAAAACTAAATCTCTTGTCCTTGTGTCCAAATTGGGGTATCAGTGGTAGTCCAGATTTCTAGTCATTTTCTAATCTCTGGTGTGTGGAATAAGGCAGGGGCTGATATGAAGAAAATCAAGGAAATTAATGGCCAATATTCCCAGGATGGCATACTGCAAACAACTTCTTAAAGTAGATTAATGTATATAATTTATACTTATACTGAAAACTTTGAGAAAGAAAGAAAATAACAAGCTTTTACAGCCTTAGCAATTTTTATTCCTTTCTACTTCTCTTCCTCATATGTCATCTTACCTTGGAAATCAATAAAAAGGATTCTCTTTTAAATCCATTTATGTTCAGAGTCAACTCTGAATTCAACAAGTGCTTCAAAAAGACAAACTAACCTAGTTTTCTAGACCCCATGAATTTGCTCTGCTGGATATAGATGCCATTTTAGATTCTCGTATGTCCCAAAGCTTATTTCTGAACATAGTTTCTCTTTTTAATACAATCTCCATCTTTCTTCTCTTATCCTTGCTGACATTTCATTTCAATCAGGGTTGAGACCTCGTCTTCAATCTTTTTGAATCAACTTTTGATGGATATAGGTGGTTTGTTAACAGCAGCAGCACCTATTACGAGCAGTGGTGTCTGTCAGTCTTTGATTTTCCCCCTACAGGTCATTGTTTATCTTATTTCTGTCTACTTTAGAGACTTCAGTGAATTTTAAAAATATATTTAAAAGCCAATTTACAATTTTGAAAGGGATAGTTTTCTTTCATTGTTGTTGTTTTTGTTATATTCAAGGACATAGTGTTATATTTTGATGGAAGTTTTTCTGCTTTATTATCTACTAAAATCATCAGAGAAATGAAAAAGAATGTTCCCAGTGTGTAAGCTTTACCCTGGAAGTATGTTAACATTTTTGGAAGTTGTATTATTCTTTAAATCCAATAATGAAAATTTGATAAATAAGTGCTTTAAATAACTATCTTTAAGAAAAAAATTATATTTAAAAATGACAGAATTTGATATGTTCTATTGTTTTTGACATAATGACTAGATAAATTAATGAATTTTAGCCTTTTCTTAATTAAGAAATATATTAGCTAAAGCCCTCATTTAATGACAGATGTTAATTTTTTTATTTCTAGAACATATAAGGAAACCACAAATCTCAGGAATTTAAGAACAAATTCCAGGGCCATTTGCTATGGAACATTAGTGCACAAGAACAAGATATAATCTCATAATAAAGGTTGGACTAGTTAAACATGAAGAATAGATCCTAGATTGAAAGACCATAAACTATGAACACAGTCTGGGGCTTGTAAATCTTTGCTTGAAAATTACAGTTTAAAACAGGATAAGAAGACTAAAAAGGCAAAAGCTTAGAGATTTTTTTTGTTGATGGCAGTTGAGGTGTATATTTTTGTGGGTGGTAAAATGACAAGATGGACTGGACTAGAGCAGATGGTATCTTCTGAGTCAGAGTTTGAAAGAATATTCAGAGGTTGGTGGAATCTCATTAATGTGAAAGATAAACAGTACAACTTGCTCATTAACCAATGTAGAATCTGACTTTTTATTATTATTTTTCATATAATCACTAAACATTGAAATCCAGTTAAATACTATAACATCCACAGTAGGGAACTAAAGTAGTGTGAAGTAAAAGAAAGTAAAATAACCAGAATTAAAGTATTTTTGCTTTCGAATTTTTACTTTAGAATTGTTTCCTACCTACACTCTGTGTCATATAATATCATTTGCTGAGAAATATTCACAGTTCTGAAATAATGTACCAAGACAGTTTTAAAATATTAAATTAATAAGTAAGGAAATAATGAAAGGACAGATAATATAAAGAAAACTATATATTCATATATAAGATGATTTCAAAGAACTTAAGTAAAACTTACCTTGAGAAAAGTAGTATATGTTAAAAAATGATCTTTTAGTACTGAATTATGCTGAGCCAAATAAATAAAATAATAAATGAAATATTACTAAGGTAACAAAGAGGAATTTGGAACACATGAAGGCATATACATGTTTCAAAAGGTGGCATTGTACTTGTATAAAAATAGATCAGTAAAATGAAAGAATTGAAAACAGACCCCCAAAATGTGTATCTATAGATCAGTTTTATAAATATAATGATAGGAATGATATTACAGGTTAGGTGTTAAAGATGAATTATTGATCAGTAATTCTGAATAAAATGTATCTACATGATATATAATCAAGTAATATCATTATTTCACAATACCAATGAGAATTACATTTAGATGGACTAAGAGAAACACATAACATAGGATTCATACAAAAACTAGAAAACCTAGGTCAATCAAATATTCTTCTCTCAACAAAACAGTAAGAAAAAAAAACAAAAGAGGACATGAGGAAGTTTGACTTCATAAATCCTGTAATTCCACATACAGAAAGTACCACAAATAAAATTATATAATTAAATTTTTTAAATGCACAGTATATACTAGGGGTTATTATTTCAACATATAACAATATATAAGTATGAAAAGAAAATGATCATAATAATACAAATTTTAAAAAATTAGAAATAGTTATATCAAAAAAGTCAGGAATACTAACATACAAAAATTTAAAATTAACATAGGAAGAATTTTTGTATATTAGTAAGTATAGGAAATACAAATTAGAACAGTGGCAAATGTCAGTCTTCTGTCTATCAAGATGACAAAGAAAAAAATCAATTGTATCTTACGTTGACATTAGCTCAGCAAAACTCAACACTCGCAGTGATAGCTGGTGATGATATAGATTGGTCCACAATCCTTCTAGAAATGAATTTGACAGCATGTAACAAAGCTTCTAAAATATTCCTACACTTTGAGTAGCAGTTCCATTTGTAATTTTTAAGGAAATAATGATAGGCTTGTAAATATTCCTTATGAACAGGATGTTCACTACAGCATTATTTATTATGATGAAAAATTGGAAACAAGCCATCTGCTCAATAATAGAAGACTACTTAAACTATTACAAACTGTTAATTTTGAATATGCTTCAGCTATGTAAAATGATGTTGATAATTATTTAAATACTTGGAAAATATGTACAGAACATTTGTCTTTGTCCAGACTTTTATAATAAAAGACCACAGATCGGGTGGTTGATCGATGGTAGAAATGTATTTCTCACAGTTCTGGAGGCTCAACGCCTGAGTTTGGGGTGCCAGCATCTTCTGATGGCGATCCTCCTCCGTGTCATAGGCTGTTTGTATCATAACGTGGTAGAAGGAAGCTTTCTGAGGTCTCCTTTCAGAGCACTGATCACATCCCTGAGGGCTCCACTCTCAGACCTACAAGTCTGCATAGGAAAGAGGTAGAGGTAACCAGAACCCGAAAAAGAAGTCATTTTAGACCCCTGGCTACTTTCTGTGATCCTATGCCTTACTGGCTCGACTTGCCCTAGCCCACTTTCTATGGAACTTCCTAGGAGGTACCAGAATAAAGAAATGCAAAAGAATTTTAAGGGACAAAGGGAAGGCATCAACAGTCAACACCAGGCCAGGAAATAGCCTAGCTCTATCAGAGATGATAAATGAGTGTTAAAACTCCCAGTGTGGTTTCAAAAGCAAGCAAGGCTGGGCATTCCTGACCTGAGATAAAGAGCTCAGGACCCCATCCAGTTTATACCAGTTCTAGGAGCCTGCTGTTAGCTTCTTCTCACCCCACAGTTACCTCTGCTTCCTTGTAATGTTAAAAGTCTCCATTCTAGGAGGAGCATAAGCTTCATTAACATAGCCTAGGATGCCTGTAGAGGCATTTTTCTGTTTGCCTGCACGATCTTGTGCCTCCCCCCATTGGATGACAAAGCTCCCCGCTCTGAATGTTCATCTCAACCCTAAATAAAAGAAACTCACTCACACCCACTTGGGGAGTCACAGCTTTGAAAATTATTCCCCGAAATTTCCTTCTTTGTGGCAAATAGTTTCCTTTGTGTGCCAACTTCGCCTGACGCAGTCTCTATCCATAACTCACCAAGGAGGAAACTCAAAATAGTTGTTACATAGACACCTCCCAAAGGCTCTACCTCCTAATCGCATCATATTGTGCATTAAGATTTGAACACATGAATTTGGGGGACACACAAATATAGCAACATAGCAACATTGTTAAGCTAAAAATAGTTTACAAATTATAATGCATGTTATGATATCCAAATGTAAGTTTTAGGAGAAAAGACTAGAAGGCATACCCTAAAATGTTAGCAGTTGTTACCTCTGAGAATAATCAAAATTCTCCAAGTGACGCCCTACTTAAAACTAGAAGATATAGATAAACCTCCTTTTTTTTTT
>LNAC01000127.1:2243458-2441739 GCA_002007465.1 Ailurus styani
AATTTTGAGTCACCATTGTCCTATTACTGCCAACAAAGAAACAAAGGCATTCGGAAAAAATTTCTGGACAATAAGAGTATGGCTGACATCACCTTTTAATGACAAAGGTTAGATTATCATCAATTTCTTTAAATAATGTAAGGTATATATTTATTCATCCAGTTTATGTATATACATATATATTTGTTGCCTAGCTTGAATATATATATATTATATATATGTGTATATATAATATATATATAAAATAATGATAAGAATAAAGCTTAAGGAACTTTATAAAACTTAAGATAATACATATAAAAGAAAGTAGAACAGTTTCTGGGACATAGTAATACATAAAAATTGTTAGTTATTATTATTTTAATAGCCTATTTATATCCACATCTTTTTAAAATCTAAACAATGGCATTACATACAGCATGTTGGAAAGATAGTTGTATCATTTTTAACTAATAAAATAGAGTTTTATTTATTTATTTATTTATTTGGGGGGTGCAGAGGGAAAGGGAGAGAGAATCTTAAGCAGTCTCCACACCCTGCACGGAGTCCAGTGCGGGGCTACATCTCACAACCCTGAGAATGGGTCCTGAGCTGAAATCAATAGTTGGGCACTTAACTGACTGAGCCACTCTCAGGCATCCCTAAAATTAAGTTTTAGGCACTAGATTTCCCAATTTAGTTTTGAACATCTTACATATGAGTGTTGGAGAGTATTTTCATTTTCTAGTAATATCCCAAAATGTGAAATTATATTTCTTTTAATTTGCTTTTTTGCAAACAAAATTTCTTTCTCAATTTAAACATTAGAAGTATGGATTTTATGACAAATTGTGCTTTAAGAAAGCATGCTAACTATTAATCAGCTAATTTTTAAACTTATTCTTTGAGCTAGTTGTATCATTTCATCGTTACTTGAATTTAGTGCAAATTTGTTTTGGATTTATATAAGTAAATTCCATGATTACACTTTATGATACTTCTTTAAGTACATTTGGCATAGAACTGAAAGAAAAGATAGTATTTTCTTTCATACAGTAGAGTATTTTATTTTTATCCTCATTATCTCTACTGTCATTTTTATGAAGGGGAATATAGGATGTGAATGAGCATAAGAGAGAATGAATTTGATTGAACAATACTCTGAGGAATTTGGTTTGGACATTTCAAAAAGCAGTAAATTCAAAAAGAGACATAGGTATCTAAGGAAATTTAAGGGAAAATATATCATTGTAAGATAACTGCAAAGATAATGATATAGAGGAGAGAGAATTATCATGAGTCTTAGTTGGAGCTGAGCTGAGGGCTAAGGTTGGTATGATTACATACCAGGAAGTGATAAGACAAGATGGTGTACAAGGTGAGATGGAAGATTACATGAGACATAGTGAGATTAACTGTATGTGCAGAAACAGTAAAAGGCCAAATGTATATAGTGCTTCACATTCCCACATAATTTAAAAATTGAATCCAGTAGTTGGAGTTACTTTGGGAAACATTAGGAATTACTCTCCCCATTTTATAACTGAGAAAAGTGAGGTTCATAAAGGGTGAGATTTTTCAAGATTAGACTGATTGAATCATCACAGCTGAAATGAAAACTTAGACTTTCAGGACTAATGCAATGTTTTTTTCACCATATCCTACTGACTCCTTAAAAAACTAAATCTCTTGTCCTTGTGTCCAAATTGGGGTATCAGTGGTAGTCCAGATTTCTAGTCATTTTCTAATCTCTGGTGTGTGGAATAAGGCAGGGGCTGATATGAAGAAAATCAAGGAAATTAATGGCCAATATTCCCAGGATGGCATACTGCAAACAACTTCTTAAAGTAGATTAATGTATATAATTTATACTTATACTGAAAACTTTGAGAAAGAAAGAAAATAACAAGCTTTTACAGCCTTAGCAATTTTTATTCCTTTCTACTTCTCTTCCTCATATGTCATCTTACCTTGGAAATCAATAAAAAGGATTCTCTTTTAAATCCATTTATGTTCAGAGTCAACTCTGAATTCAACAAGTGCTTCAAAAAGACAAACTAACCTAGTTTTCTAGACCCCATGAATTTGCTCTGCTGGATATAGATGCCATTTTAGATTCTCGTATGTCCCAAAGCTTATTTCTGAACATAGTTTCTCTTTTTAATACAATCTCCATCTTTCTTCTCTTATCCTTGCTGACATTTCATTTCAATCAGGGTTGAGACCTCGTCTTCAATCTTTTTGAATCAACTTTTGATGGATATAGGTGGTTTGTTAACAGCAGCAGCACCTATTACGAGCAGTGGTGTCTGTCAGTCTTTGATTTTCCCCCTACAGGTCATTGTTTATCTTATTTCTGTCTACTTTAGAGACTTCAGTGAATTTTAAAAATATATTTAAAAGCCAATTTACAATTTTGAAAGGGATAGTTTTCTTTCATTGTTGTTGTTTTTGTTATATTCAAGGACATAGTGTTATATTTTGATGGAAGTTTTTCTGCTTTATTATCTACTAAAATCATCAGAGAAATGAAAAAGAATGTTCCCAGTGTGTAAGCTTTACCCTGGAAGTATGTTAACATTTTTGGAAGTTGTATTATTCTTTAAATCCAATAATGAAAATTTGATAAATAAGTGCTTTAAATAACTATCTTTAAGAAAAAAATTATATTTAAAAATGACAGAATTTGATATGTTCTATTGTTTTTGACATAATGACTAGATAAATTAATGAATTTTAGCCTTTTCTTAATTAAGAAATATATTAGCTAAAGCCCTCATTTAATGACAGATGTTAATTTTTTTATTTCTAGAACATATAAGGAAACCACAAATCTCAGGAATTTAAGAACAAATTCCAGGGCCATTTGCTATGGAACATTAGTGCACAAGAACAAGATATAATCTCATAATAAAGGTTGGACTAGTTAAACATGAAGAATAGATCCTAGATTGAAAGACCATAAACTATGAACACAGTCTGGGGCTTGTAAATCTTTGCTTGAAAATTACAGTTTAAAACAGGATAAGAAGACTAAAAAGGCAAAAGCTTAGAGATTTTTTTTGTTGATGGCAGTTGAGGTGTATATTTTTGTGGGTGGTAAAATGACAAGATGGACTGGACTAGAGCAGATGGTATCTTCTGAGTCAGAGTTTGAAAGAATATTCAGAGGTTGGTGGAATCTCATTAATGTGAAAGATAAACAGTACAACTTGCTCATTAACCAATGTAGAATCTGACTTTTTATTATTATTTTTCATATAATCACTAAACATTGAAATCCAGTTAAATACTATAACATCCACAGTAGGGAACTAAAGTAGTGTGAAGTAAAAGAAAGTAAAATAACCAGAATTAAAGTATTTTTGCTTTCGAATTTTTACTTTAGAATTGTTTCCTACCTACACTCTGTGTCATATAATATCATTTGCTGAGAAATATTCACAGTTCTGAAATAATGTACCAAGACAGTTTTAAAATATTAAATTAATAAGTAAGGAAATAATGAAAGGACAGATAATATAAAGAAAACTATATATTCATATATAAGATGATTTCAAAGAACTTAAGTAAAACTTACCTTGAGAAAAGTAGTATATGTTAAAAAATGATCTTTTAGTACTGAATTATGCTGAGCCAAATAAATAAAATAATAAATGAAATATTACTAAGGTAACAAAGAGGAATTTGGAACACATGAAGGCATATACATGTTTCAAAAGGTGGCATTGTACTTGTATAAAAATAGATCAGTAAAATGAAAGAATTGAAAACAGACCCCCAAAATGTGTATCTATAGATCAGTTTTATAAATATAATGATAGGAATGATATTACAGGTTAGGTGTTAAAGATGAATTATTGATCAGTAATTCTGAATAAAATGTATCTACATGATATATAATCAAGTAATATCATTATTTCACAATACCAATGAGAATTACATTTAGATGGACTAAGAGAAACACATAACATAGGATTCATACAAAAACTAGAAAACCTAGGTCAATCAAATATTCTTCTCTCAACAAAACAGTAAGAAAAAAAAACAAAAGAGGACATGAGGAAGTTTGACTTCATAAATCCTGTAATTCCACATACAGAAAGTACCACAAATAAAATTATATAATTAAATTTTTTAAATGCACAGTATATACTAGGGGTTATTATTTCAACATATAACAATATATAAGTATGAAAAGAAAATGATCATAATAATACAAATTTTAAAAAATTAGAAATAGTTATATCAAAAAAGTCAGGAATACTAACATACAAAAATTTAAAATTAACATAGGAAGAATTTTTGTATATTAGTAAGTATAGGAAATACAAATTAGAACAGTGGCAAATGTCAGTCTTCTGTCTATCAAGATGACAAAGAAAAAAATCAATTGTATCTTACGTTGACATTAGCTCAGCAAAACTCAACACTCGCAGTGATAGCTGGTGATGATATAGATTGGTCCACAATCCTTCTAGAAATGAATTTGACAGCATGTAACAAAGCTTCTAAAATATTCCTACACTTTGAGTAGCAGTTCCATTTGTAATTTTTAAGGAAATAATGATAGGCTTGTAAATATTCCTTATGAACAGGATGTTCACTACAGCATTATTTATTATGATGAAAAATTGGAAACAAGCCATCTGCTCAATAATAGAAGACTACTTAAACTATTACAAACTGTTAATTTTGAATATGCTTCAGCTATGTAAAATGATGTTGATAATTATTTAAATACTTGGAAAATATGTACAGAACATTTGTCTTTGTCCAGACTTTTATAATAAAAGACCACAGATCGGGTGGTTGATCGATGGTAGAAATGTATTTCTCACAGTTCTGGAGGCTCAACGCCTGAGTTTGGGGTGCCAGCATCTTCTGATGGCGATCCTCCTCCGTGTCATAGGCTGTTTGTATCATAACGTGGTAGAAGGAAGCTTTCTGAGGTCTCCTTTCAGAGCACTGATCACATCCCTGAGGGCTCCACTCTCAGACCTACAAGTCTGCATAGGAAAGAGGTAGAGGTAACCAGAACCCGAAAAAGAAGTCATTTTAGACCCCTGGCTACTTTCTGTGATCCTATGCCTTACTGGCTCGACTTGCCCTAGCCCACTTTCTATGGAACTTCCTAGGAGGTACCAGAATAAAGAAATGCAAAAGAATTTTAAGGGACAAAGGGAAGGCATCAACAGTCAACACCAGGCCAGGAAATAGCCTAGCTCTATCAGAGATGATAAATGAGTGTTAAAACTCCCAGTGTGGTTTCAAAAGCAAGCAAGGCTGGGCATTCCTGACCTGAGATAAAGAGCTCAGGACCCCATCCAGTTTATACCAGTTCTAGGAGCCTGCTGTTAGCTTCTTCTCACCCCACAGTTACCTCTGCTTCCTTGTAATGTTAAAAGTCTCCATTCTAGGAGGAGCATAAGCTTCATTAACATAGCCTAGGATGCCTGTAGAGGCATTTTTCTGTTTGCCTGCACGATCTTGTGCCTCCCCCCATTGGATGACAAAGCTCCCCGCTCTGAATGTTCATCTCAACCCTAAATAAAAGAAACTCACTCACACCCACTTGGGGAGTCACAGCTTTGAAAATTATTCCCCGAAATTTCCTTCTTTGTGGCAAATAGTTTCCTTTGTGTGCCAACTTCGCCTGACGCAGTCTCTATCCATAACTCACCAAGGAGGAAACTCAAAATAGTTGTTACATAGACACCTCCCAAAGGCTCTACCTCCTAATCGCATCATATTGTGCATTAAGATTTGAACACATGAATTTGGGGGACACACAAATATAGCAACATAGCAACATTGTTAAGCTAAAAATAGTTTACAAATTATAATGCATGTTATGATATCCAAATGTAAGTTTTAGGAGAAAAGACTAGAAGGCATACCCTAAAATGTTAGCAGTTGTTACCTCTGAGAATAATCAAAATTCTCCAAGTGACGCCCTACTTAAAACTAGAAGATATAGATAAACCTCCTTTTTTTTTTGATAAACCTCCTTTTAAATTTTGTTGAACGATTTCATTAAATACAGCTAAAAATATTTTTTAGGGCGCCTGGGTGGCTCAGTGGGTTAAAGCCGCTGCCTTCGGCTCAGGTCATGATCCCAGGGTCCTGGGATCGAGGCCCGCATCGGGCTCTCTGCTCGGCGGGGAGCCTGCTTCCTCCTCTCTCCTGCCTCTCTGCCTACTTGTAATCTCTCTCTGTGTGTCAAATAAATAAATAAAATCTTAAAAAAAAAATTAAAAATATTTTTTATATAGTCTTTCATAAATTCTAATTTTATCATTTTGAAGAATCATTCATTCTGTAATTTATTTAGTAATTTATCCTTTTATTCAATCTGCCGTATTTTACTGTTTCGTAAATGGTAGGCATTGTAGTAGATGTTGGGGATGCATAATGAAGAGCAAAACGGAATGTTCTCTATTCCCAGAAAGCTTAATTTTTGTGCAGAGATTTTACAAATAATTAAGATCCCATGATGATTAAGACAATGTAACTATTCTCAAGAAGATGGCAATCAAGTATTTTTTTTCAGGTAGCTAATCAGAGATTAATAGAGCTTTAACTTTTGTTTGAGCTATGGAAAACATTTCCAAAGAAGATCTGGCATAATTCTAGTTCAAAATATTCTAAAAAGTATCATGAAAAGAAAGAAAGAAAGAAGGAAAGGGTTAAAAGAAAAACAAAAGAAGTAATATTAGTGCTTCATAAGTTTGATAAGTGAGGAAGTGATTATTTTCTTGCCAGAATTACGGAACTTTTAATGCACTAATTTATGGGACCAGATTTAGAAGGGATATATTTTATGGAATTTCCCAAGCTTCCAGAATTCTGGAACTCCATTTTGATAAAAACCTTCCATACCCATTGTTCTGTGTTCTACACTGTAGAAAACACTCATTTAGAAGAAATTGTTTGAATGCAAAGACTGCCATTTACCATGAAAGAGTTTTAATACCTCTATATTAAACAAATACAGGAATATCAGTCGAAAAGACATTATTCTTCAAATCCTTTACTAATATTGTGGTCGAGAAAAAAACAATCCTTCTCTAAGGCAGAAAATAGTGAGTACCAAAAATACTTCCATTTATAAAACCAAAAATACACTATTGTATTTAACCCACTGAGCCACCCAGGTGCCCTACACTATTGTATTTAAACACTTTGTTGCTTATAATTCAATTCTAAAGACAGTGAAAAAGGTTTTTAAGATAATTTGAATGCTGAATTTGAAATGCTATTTGGCTTCTTATATTTCTGCAATAAACTAATAATAATTGAAATTATAAGACAACTAATAACTTATTCATTAATAACTAATAACTTATAGAAATTTATGGGAAGAACAATGAGAGGGGAATTGACTTCCATTTATCAGGATACACATTCAGAAACAATGGTATGGGAATTGGAAGTAGCAAATTAATTACTGGAAGAGAGAGAGTCCAGATATGTGCAGTAATAGAAAATTTTATATATCAAACTGTGGCATTTCAAATCAGAGGAAAAGAACTATTTTACTATTATATCGGCATGATTGGCTGGCTACTAGAATTTTACACTAAAAAATATCAACCCTTCTCATACTATAAGAATACATAAATTCCAGATAATTTAAAATGTTTAATTTTAAGCTTGAAACAACTAAAAATACAAAATAAAATATTTATACACTATTGGGGCAAAGAAGACATTTTTTACCAAACTAGTTCTAGAAAGAAATATACTAATATTATTTGGCTTTTTTGTGTGTTATATATCCATGATTTGAAACTTTTAACATGAACAAGGTTAAAAATAATAACTATCAGATTAACAGTAAATACAGAAGTTATGCATAGAAAGGTGAATAGGTAGACTGCATAAAATACTTCTACAAACTAATATAATAATAATTACTTTAATAATAATTACAATAGACATGGACAAAATATCTGAGCAGGCAATTCACAGAAAAAATAAAAATAGTCCAAACAATTATGATAATACATCTATGAAAAGGTAAATTAATCACAACAATAAAATATTAAAAAATTTCACTATATATGGAAAGGTTTGACAAAGGACATACTCAAAGAGTGCTGGTAGATGTATAAATTATTATATATTTTCAAAAGGCAATTTATAAATATTTCTTAATATTTAAATTGACATTTTAAATTTCTACTTCCATTTTTAATATTATATTATACAAGATAGACAGCATATAATCAAACGTATATGCACATATGTAATTGTATGCGTAGTTATAAATATTATTTATACTATTGAATGTTTGGCAAGGAACCAAATATTCACCACTATGGAAATAGTGAAATAAATAATGAAACATGTTAATGTGAAGAATTATATATGTACATTTTTTAATTGGAAAACCACTACAGTATTTTATTAAATATCAAAGTAAGTCACAAAACAAGTTTGTAGTATGATTCCTTATTTATATGTAGGTTCTTAATTAATGACACATATATAAAGTATGAGAAGATACATGCATAACTGTACTATCTGTCTTTGCCTCTGATGATATATATATATAAACACACACATATATATACTGTATACACACATATACATACACACAACCCTATATATATACCCACATATGTATATTAGAATTACACTTGAAACCCATATATATACGTATATATATACATATATGTACATATATGTATATGTATATATATATATACGTATATGTATATATACACCCTGAAGCAAGATTTCAAATGCTATTCCGTACACTTAGGTACTATGTAAAGTTTACATAGAGATTTTCATTATTTTGGTAATTTTTAATTAAAATTATAAAGGCAGGGGCACCTGGGTGTCTCAGTTGATTAAGCGTCTGACTTCACCTCAGGTTGTGATCTCCAGGCTCTGAGATTTAAGCCCTACATTGGGCTCCCTGCTCAGTGGGCTGTCTGTTTCTCCCTCATTCTCTCTTTCTCTCCTCTCTTTCTCTCTATTTCTCTCTCCGCACTTGTGCTCTCTCTCTCTCTCAAATAATAAAATCTAAAAAAAAAAAAAAATTGTAAAGGTTTTTTTGTAATTTAAAACTACAAAGTATTTGTTCATATATCCCAGATTGTTGACATTAGTATATTTCAGATAACTTCAGACAGGAAAACATAGAGACATTTTTCAATCAAATTCCCAATTTCAGCATTATATCTTTTGTTTGTATGAACCTGTTTTTGTTTTACTTCCCCAAATCTCTAAGCCTAATTTTAAATTGTTAATGGATATTTCCAGGAAGAACTGTAAAGTGTAATTAAATATGTTGTTTAAAGACTGCCAAAGAGGAACAAAGAAATAAAATATCATTTTACTACATCACTCCAATCTATCAGGTAATTTCAGGAAGTGGGTATCAAGTTAATCAAACTGAACTCTCTTGTTCTGGTCGGTCACACACTGTCCAAACACATTCTTTCTTCATTTTTTTTTTTTATCAGAACTGTGGCAAATCAAAAAAAGTGCTTCATTAGTGGACTTTATATTCTTTCTTCCACTCTCAACAACAAAATGATGGTTTATTAAAAGGCTGGCTGGAAGGATTACTGAAAAGAGAGGAAAGGTAGAGAGCTTCCAGAGGAAAAAAAATCATTTGTGTCCCAATCACATTTTGTCCTAGAGCAAAATTATGTCTTTACTTGTTTTTGGCAGAAAATCAACATTATCCACTAACTTTTGTTGCTATCAGTGCAGCAGGTGAGCAGATGGATAGCAGGAATGATTTGATAGATGCAGAGTTCAGGAAGAACAGGCAGCTGCTCTGAGCCATGCTCACACCAGGTGAGGACTTGAGGGGAGATAACAATGACTGCACAGGGTTTTCTTTCTTGGCAAAAACTGTTATTTGGCATGGAAGAAGCAATTTCAATATGCTGGTTGATGACTCTACAATGGAGACTCGTACTTACTACAGAGATGAGCTTTATCCAATAGATTTTCCGGGAACCTTGATATAGATTTCTCAATAGACACATTTGTTCAGGAAATTTTCACCTCTTATGTTTGCACTATTAGTGCTCAGCTATTCTCCTAGGAATCAGTGTTTTAATGTGGTAATGTAGATGATTTCAAAAAAAATTTTTTTTAGTAGAGAAGATTTCAATTTTCTATTTGTGGTGCTGAGTTTCAACATATGAGAATCAAGGTAAGTTTTACCACTGGTTTCTTGTGATCAAGTCTCAATTATGACTGTTTTTCAGTATTGTTTCTCTTACACATGGTAAACAACTTTAGGAAAACTGTATTAAAAAAAATAAACTTCTCTATTTTGTGGAGCATTTAAAAAGTTAAAGGTACCTGAAAAAATATATATGAAAAACTTTTTTCATAGATAAGGCTTTCCAAAGTCAATGGCTTAGTTCATAGGCTCAGGCTCTCAAAGGACTGCCCAACACTAAAAGTAAGAAATTTGTGAATAAGCATGAAAATTTAAAATGTTTAAGAAAAATGAAAATAAATGCACTGTATATGAAATTATATGATAGTATTCAAATTATTGTAATTTATTTTAACAATTTTAATTTATTTATTTAGAGAGAAAGAGAGAGAGAGGGAGCATGTCAGTGGGGTTGGAGCAGAGGGAAACAGAGAATCGCAAGCCAACTCCCCACTGAGCATGGAGCCCAATGCAGGGCTCTATTTCAGGACCCTGACCTGAGCCAAAACCAAGAGTCAGATGCTCAACTAACTGAACCACCCAGATGCCCCATTAAATTATTATAATTTAAAGTATTATATTCTTATATAAAAAATTAAACTGACTCAATCTTCCATCTCCACCATCCAATAAAATAATTCTTGTCAATATCACCAAGGCTTCAGCTTCCCATTTCCACTGATCTATCACTCAGTCCTTTTCTTAACTTCTTTTATACATTATTTTATTTTCTTTTATTTAAATTCCATTAGCCTACATACAGTACATCATTAGTTTCAGATGTAACATTCAATAATTCATCAGTCGCGAATAACACCCAGTGCTCATCACATCACTGGCTCCTTAATGCCCATCCCCCACCCCATCCCCCAACCCACCTCCATTCCAGTAACCCTCAGTTTGTTTCCTATAGTAAAGAGTCTCATGGTTTTTCTCCCTCTCTGATGACCTCCCTTTCAGTTTTCCCTCCCTTCCCCTATGATCCTCTGAGCTGTTTCTTATATTCCTCATATGAGTGAAGCCATATAGTAATTGTCTTTTTCTGATGGACCTGTTTCTGTCAGCATAATACCCTCCAGTTGCATCTACATTGATGTAAGTTGTTAAGCATTCATCTTTTCTGATGGCTGAGTAATATTCCATTGTATATATACTACATCTTTACCCATTCATCTGTCAATGGACATCTTGGCTCTTTCTAAGCAATTGAGAGACTCTAGCCCTCCTCTCTGAAAAGTTAACAGAGCAAGTGGGTTGCACAGGTGGAAAGAATGTCAAAACCTGGGGAAACAATATGCAAGGTGATGTGGTTCCTTTACTTTTTGCTTCCCTCTGTTCCTCTCATAGCTCTGGCCTGAGGGACTTGTCTTGGGACTGCATGGTGAAACAATGGTGTGGGTAGCTTAAATTCTGAAGAGTCTAAACTTCCTTGACAGAGGTACTAGTAAATATAGGCCTTGTGGACAAGAGAGTATGGGGAAAATCTCAGAGAAGAGAGATCTGAAGAAGGAAATTTTCTGGTTTTGTATATGTTCTCCCAAAAACCTTAGACTCACCTCTCTGAACTGTATATGTAAGGGATAGACCCTAACAGTCATAGAAAAAGGCTTCAGAACTGAACTAATATTTAAAGAATGATCCAAGTCTTTGACAGATTCCTGAGTGGAGAATGTGTTGAACAGCACCAAAATGGCATAATAAAGCCTTGACAGCAACCACTTCTCACAAACAGCAAGACAGAATCTGCAATCTGAAGGTAAATTGGTTGATCGTCTGCTAAAACTGGTGAAGAAACAGAAACAAAACAAAACCAACATTTTTTACAAAATTGTGACAGGACCCAGATTCCAAGCAACCTAATGTTTAAAGTGTCAGGATATAATTAAAAACTTCTTGACATACAAAGAATCAGGAAAATGTGACCAACAATCAACAGATGTCAATTCTCAGATGACTCAAAATCTGGAATTACCACAAAGAGATTTAAAGCAGTTCTAACTATACTGCATGAATTAAAGGTAAATACAAGTGAAATGAATGAAAAGATACATGTTCTCAACAGAGATATAAAAACTATAAGGAAAATAGAACAGAGGTTCCTCAAGAAATTAAAAATAGAATTACCATATCATTCAACAACCCCACTTCTGGGTATATATCCAAAGACATCAGGACCTCAAAGAAAAATTCACATCAGGACAACAAAGAAATATTGCTCCATGTTCATTACTGCATCATTCCCAATAACTAAGATTGGAAATAAACCAAATGTCCATCAACAAATGAATGGGGGCACCTGGGTGGCTCAGCTGGTTAAGCATCTATCTGCCTTCAGCTCAGGTCATGATCCCAGGGTCCTGGGATCAAGCCTTGCATTGGGCTTCTGCTCAACGGGGAGCCTTCTTCTCCCTCTCCCACTCCCCCTGCTTGTGCTCTCTCCCTCTTTCTCTCTATCTACCAAGCAAGTAAATAAAAATCTTTAAAAAAACCACAAATGAATGGATAAAGAAAATGTGGTATATACATATAATGGAATATTATTTAGCCTTTTAAAAAATATATTCTGCAATATGCAGCAATATGGATATATCTGGAGGAATTATGTTAAGTGAAATAAGCCAGTCAGAGAAGAACAAACATGACATGATTTTACTCATGCAAGGAATCTAAAAATAGTCAAAGCCATAGAAACAGAGAATAAAATGGTAGTTGCCAGGAGCTAGGGGACGAGAAAATGGGATGTTGCTGTTCAAGAGGTAAGAAGTTTCAGTTATACAAGATGGATAATTTCTAGAAATTACTGTACAGCGTTGTGCCAATAATTAACAATACTGTATATGCACTTTAGTTGTTAAGAGGCAGATCTCATGTTAAGTATTCTTACCATAATTTTCAAAAAAGAACTCACCAGAAGTATTAGATGAAAATTAAACAGCTAAAATATAGACTTCACTACATGATGAAGGGGGATTACAAAGGAAAGAAGCAGTGATCTTCAGTAAGATTAACAGAAAACATATAACCAAATGAACAAAGAACAAAAAAGACTGAAAAACTGTACAGAGTCTCAGGTACATATAGGATAATTTTTAAATGTTTAAAGTTTATGTCATTGGAGTTCTAGGAAGAGAGGAGATAGTGGGGCAGCAAGATATATTGGTAGAAATAAAGATGGAAAACTTCACAAATGTAAAAGACATCAGTTTAAAGACTAAGGAAGTCTAATTCAAGAAGCAAATCTCAAAAAGGATAAATTTAAAGAAAATCATGCATAGACACACATCCTAATCAAGCCTCTGGAAACCAAAATAAAGAAAATATTCAAAAGCAGCTAGAGAAAAATAGACTGCACAGAGGGGAATAATAATGATTTGAACAACTGGATTTCTCATCAGAAATCAAGAGGCCAGGGAACAGTTAAATGATATATTTAAGTTGTTGAAAGAAAAGATCTGCCAAGCTAGAATTCTGTATCTTTATCTATGTCTATATGCGTATCTACCTATATCTGTATGTATAGCATTTCTGTTTTTCTCTATCTATATATATCATCTACATGTCTTTCAGTCCTTCAGGAATTAAGTGAAATAAATCCACTATTTAAAAAAATGAAATAATTTGTTAGAAAACCTGCTCTAGAAGGAATGCTAAAGGAAGTTCTTTGTGTAAGTTCTTCAAGTAAAGCTGTAGAACACAAGGTCAGCATAAAGCAATAAATTATAGTTTTGGTTATTTGGGTATGTGGATATTATGTATTTGGATTTTGCAATGTACAATTATAATAGCAACAAAATACATTAGATACTTAGGCATAAATCTAACAAGGTATTTGTAGGACTTACATGTTATAAAATACAAATCACTAATGAAAAAAATCAAAGAAGACCTAGTAATTGAAATATATGTCATATTTGTGGATTGGAAGATTATATATTGAATATCAATTTTACCACATGGATCTTTACATTCAATATAAAACCAATCAAAATCCTATTAAAACTTGGTGT
The DNA here is from genome assembly GCA_002007465.1 of Ailurus styani. Lineage (NCBI taxonomy): Eukaryota > Metazoa > Chordata > Mammalia > Carnivora > Ailuridae > Ailurus > Ailurus styani. The sequence goes on from LNAC01000127.1 coordinate 2,257,640, forward strand.
TGGCTGTGTGATAGCATCTGCCACATTGAGTGTTCTTTTCTAAGTTGTAAAATGTTCTGAATTCATGCTCAGTATGTGGTATCATTCCTCTCAGAGCAAAATACTTAAGTCTAAGAGTCAAGGTGTGGAAAAGGAAGTGACTTTGTCACTGTAACTATAATAATTCACTGGAAAAATGCTTATTTTCCATTTCTGCAAATTTAGGCTTTTCTGGTTCCCAAGGAAGGAATGCTTTCTTTTCTTTCTTTCTTTCTTTTTTTTTTTTTTTTTTTTTGNTTTTTTTTTTTTTTTTGAGATTTTATTTACTTATTTGAGAGAGAGCAGGGGGCCAGAGGGAGAAGTAGGCTCCCCACTGAGCAGGGATCCTGATTCAGGACTCAATCCCAGGACTCCAGGATCATGACCTGAGCTGAAGGCAGTGCTTAACCCACTGAGCCACTCAGGCACCTGGTAGGAATGCTCTCTAACCAGGGAACCCAACACAAATTCCACTGAATTGGAGCATTACTTATGCTTTGGCCACTTTAGAACCAACAGCACCAAAAAAAAAAAAAAAAAAAAAAAGAAAAAGAAAAAGAAAAAAAAAAAAAGAACCAACAGCACATACGAGATTTAATGTACTGGCTGATCTGATATATCCTGATTATCCAGGGGAGATAGGATTGCTAATATAAAATGAGGTCAAGGATGACTATGGCTGGAACCAGTGATGTTTCTTTCCTCATACTCCCAAATCCATTGATAAATGTAATTAAGAAACTATAGCAATTGCATATAGACAAAACTGCTAAGGGCACAAACTCTTCAGAAATGATAATTTGGGTCTCCTCCTCTCTCCTTGCCAGATAAATAACCATGATCAGTTGAAGTGCTGGCTGAGGGCAAAGAGTGTGTTGAAAGGTAAGGAAAAGGAAATTAGAAATATCAATTGTAGTCATAGGACAAGTTAAAGAAATGAAGACTGTAGTAGTTATATACTTTTTCTTCTTTGCTTTGATATGTATATACATGTATATTTTTATATATTACATAATCATTTTCCTTTCTTCCATTTCCCTACAATTTACAACAGGTGTGTTAATGGGTAGCTATATTTCAGCATTTAAATGAGAAGATATCAAAAGGAGGTTGTGATTTAGCTATGACAGATATGAAAAATCACAAGGGAACAAATAGACCCAAGGGTTTTGCGTCTTCCCCTTTGAATTACCTGTTGGCAACTTGCTATCACCACTGCTTCCTTCTAAGGTTGTAGAGGTCAAGACATTTTCCAGAATCCATTTTTCTGTACAGTTCCAGGATAGACTTTGCCAAAGGAAGGTATTTGAATTATATCGTAAAGGTGGCAAAGAAGTCATTTTCTTCTGAAGTCATTTGTAGATAGATGTGAGATTCCTTATGGGTTCCCCAAAAGCTCCTGAGAACCATGTACCTTACTGTTTAGAATAAAACAGATGACAGGAAATTAAGCGACTTCTCCTTTTCCCTGCAAGCTTCTGAGGTGAACCTACCTTAATGCTACATGCTTCGTTCTTTTACTGTGTTCTCTGACCTCTACGATAGTTTCTAGGATCTTTGGTAATGAATTAATGACTTTTTTGACTTCGCTTTTGCATACCCAACTCTTCCTATTAGCCCCTAGTTTCTATACTAAGCTATATTACAATATTACATAAGATGGTCTATGGTTTGTTGTCATTTTTCTTTCTTTGTTTATTTTTTTTATCCCTGACCAAAATCGGGTTCAAAATTCTGTAGCAGAGTTTGTCAGAGCATGCTAGTTAACACAGAACCAGTTAGTCCCAAGGCGGTGAGCATGTTCATATCCCTACCAGTTTAGTCAATACATTTGAAAGAAATCCAGTTGATTGCTGGAAGTAATTAAAACCAAACCAAACCCCTGATGTTCCTGATTGCCGGTTTTTTTTTAATTTTAATTTTTATTTATTTATTTGAGAGAGAGAGACATAGCGAGAGAGGGAACACAAGCAGAGGGAGTGGGAGAGGGAGAAGCAGGCTTCCTGTCCCATCAGGGATCCCGATGTGGGGCTCGATCCCAGGACCCCGGGATCATGACCTGAGCCGAAGGCAGACGCTTTAACGACTGAGCCACCCAGGTGCCCCTCCTGATTCCCGTTTTTACAGTACCTGTATATTTTTGGAAGTTTGCTTCCCAAAATGCTATTTGGAAATATCTTGTTAAAAAACAAAATTCAACTAGGTAAATTCGAAGATCTAACTGGATTTATTAAATGATTCATGAGATGGACAGCGTTTCATCCAGCAAGTAAAGGGGAACTCCAAGGAATTCTACAAAATGGAGGGTTTTTATAGGAAGGAATGTGTGGCAAGAAATTTATTGGCAAAAGAAAAAGATTATTCCAGGTGAGTTTACTTTGCCTTAGCAGGAAGAGCAGGGGGTTTTATCTTCCTTTGGGGGCCGGGGGGTGGAGAGGGCTGAGGTGGCATATTATTTCATTGGTGCTGATCAAAAAAAATTCCTGAATGACTTGTTTAGACTTAATATTTCAGAGGGAGGTTGAAACTGCAATGAGATTGGGTCTTAAGTCCGGGTTTGGTGACTTGGCTAAATGAAACCATTTGGGGACTGTGGTTTTCTTTTTAACAGTTCTAGCATTTATGGTTGGGTCAAAGCAAGTCATCTGTTTAGACAAGGTGGGATGGGATATTTGCTTATCTAAGTGTCTTGTTTGAATAGGGAAGATGTGGTTGATGTTGATAATTATAAAGCCTATCAGCTAAGAACTTTTCCACATATCTTGTTTTGAAGAAATAATTTTGGAGATAAAAATAAATGGATGACCAAGGCAGCACCTATAACTCTTTGACAATTATTTTATATATTTGTGAAATCAAGGTAAAAATAGTACCTGATGTTGTGAGAATATAATGATAAAATATTTAAAGATAGATTTCACAATGCCTGTTGTATATAGTGTTATACATTTTAGTTTACCAGGAAGCAACAGGATTACAGCGACTGAATTCACACTTGTTAGCATTTTATGTGAAATTTAGCACTGACATCCTTTTTGAATTTGTTAAGCTATCTAGAAAAAAACAAACGTGTTTGTATTGACTTCATTTATTCCACTTATTTCAGTTCTTCATCATTAGATTATTGAAATAAAGACTTCTTCTGAGCCTCCTAATGCTAGTCTTTTCCTCATATTCCTCTCAGCCAGGGCCAAAGTTCCTGGAATGCTTCAGTTGTGTATGACCCTCTCCTAACATAACTGGCTTCTATCTCAATTTGAATTAAGTGTTTACATTGGCTGGCAGAAATTCAAAGAATGAAATGGTTTGTTTTGTGGAGAAAAAGCGGATGTAAAATAATCCTCCAAATAAGCAACATGATGCTTTCTTGTTAATGTAGTATAAAAAATAATTAAGAAAAATATTTTTAAAGATCTACTTATTTCTTGGGATCTCATAAGAAAAAAATGACTTCTACTTTATTTAGAAGTAAAAATCCACCAAATTAACTAAAATTACATTTCAGCATATGCTAATACCAACACTAACTCCACACAAATATAGGGAACTAAAAAATACATTTTGATGACCATAATACAGGTTACATTAGGAATTCATTGCTGAGCTCTAATTTATGTGCGATTTGCTTATATCAAAAGCTCACCCAGCCTTGCCCAGTTTTTAAATAAAATGTATGGGATCGTATTTTTTCACTAATATTTGAAAATTTTGATGAGGTCAAGTAAGACTATCCATGCAAAAGAATGAAATATAATAGAATATAGACAATATTGGTATTAATTAACAGTAGTCTAAGCAATATTTCTGACCTTGAAAATATATGAAATGTACTCAAGAAGTACTTTTCATCATCTTTTTTTTTTTTTTTTAAAGATTTATTTATTTATTAGTGGGAAAGAGAGAGTGGGAGAGCACAAGCTCCAGCAGGGGGAGTAGCAGAGCAGGAGGGAAAAGGACAAGCTGACTCCAGGCTGAGTGCTGAGCACCACGTTGGGCTCCATTTCACGACCTTGAGATCACGACCTGAGTCAAAATTAAAAATTGTCTGTTGGCCAACGGAGCCACCAAGGTGCCCGTCAAGTAGTTTTCAAATATTAATCATCTTTTTCTCATCTTTTGTTCCTCACATCCAATCAGCCATCTATTGTGTTAGTTATTGTCCTGGTTGTCTCTTTTTGTCATTTGTACCTTAATTCAGATTTTCATCATGTCATAGTTGAAACACTGCAGTTATGTTCCAGTTGTTTTTCTTGCCTCCGATCCATCATTCCATTTGAATCCATTTGAATGACTCATAGATTAATTTTCCTAAAATGATAATTTTATTATCATAGTTCTCTGGTGATGGCCTCTAGTTTTATTATTTTTGCTCTTTCTTTCTCTTTAGCTGTTTTCACCTCATTCAGACTTCATCTATGTCCTACTCTTCCTCTGTTGATCAAGTTGCATATCTTTGGTAGACTTTGGACTCAGATAGACCTGATTTGACAGCTTGGTTTGCCCCACCCCCCCCTTTTTTTTTTAAAAATATTTTATTTATTTGAGAGAAAGAGAGAGAGAGAGTACAAGCAAGCATGAGTGAGGACAGGGGCAGAGGGAGAGGGAGAAGCAGACTCCCCATTGAGCAGGGAGCCCTAATTGGTGGTGACACAGGACTTGATTCCAAGACCCTGGATCATGACTTGAGCCAAAGGCAGAGACTTAATAGACTAAACTACCCAAGCACCCTCTGGTTTACCTCTTAACTGATATTTTGTTGAGTTCTACAGGCTTTCTAAATATTAGGTGACTTATTTGCTAACTGAAGAGAAAAATAACATGGATGTCTCAAAAGATTGCTATGAGAATTAAAATGAAGTAAGCATATGCTGGTTCTGTGCCTGGCAAATAAATAAACATTAACTATTTAAAGTGTAATCTGGCCACTATGTCAAAAACTAATGATGTATTGTATGGTGACTAACATAACATAATACAAATATAAAAAAATAAAAATAAAAAAAATAAAGTGTAATTTGGCCTAAAATTTTTTTAAAAGCTTAATGTAATTTAATGTTTAAGAAGACAGCGCTTGTCAGTGACTGGTCATATACACCCTACTGGAGCTTTTGCTCCAGTCTTTACCTCTGGATTTTTCTGGTCACATTACTCTTTGTTATGCCTTCCTTTCCAGGAACAACCACTGATCCTATTTGAAAACTCCCAAACTCTGTACTCTCCTTTGTAGGAGGTAGCTAACTCAGATCTTGAGAACCACGTGGGAATTTTCAGTTTGGTTTTAACCCTTCCAAAATCTTGCCCAGCCTGATTGCACCTTGTTTTCACTTCTTCCCAATGTTCAGATCTTGTCATTCCAATCATTTTGGCCCATGTCATCTGTTATGGACTGAAAGTACGTGTCCTCCTAAAATTCAAAATTAGTATGTCAAAAACTTAATCTTGTTTGTTTTATAAAATGTGTGTAACAAAGTACATCTCTGTGAAGAAAACTTCTTGAATTATTGAATTTTTCCCCTTGGTTTTAATCTTAAATGGAGAATTACTAGGCTTTTGGGTATGACATTTGTTATATAGCACTAAATTTGTATTTAGAAAATTTCTACCGATTTGTACTCATAAAACATTGAGATTGCCATTTTAAAAACTTTGCTAGTTTGCTATTTGAAAGAATTATTTCACTACTTTTTAAATCTTCTGTAATTACATGTAATAAATGCTAATAAACATTTATTCTCAGCGTACTTTCTAAATTACTTCAGACTAGTCTTTCCATGTCTTCTCACAAAAAAATTCCATTAAAATTTAATTGTAATTACATTAAACTTATGAATGGTTTAGAAGTAACTGACAAATTTATTATAGTATCCATTTATTCAACTACTCATTCAGCAATTTACATCTTATGCCTAAAAGAGTACATATTTGTGTTTGCTTATAGTGTGTACATTGTATTTTTTTATTCATGCATACCATTCCACCCCAGTTTTATAAATCATTTAAGATCTCTTCCATAAATACTTTTAACAAAGATGAAATAAAATATTTTAAAGGAGAAATTATAGAAGTTACACATTTCAGTCTAAAGAACCACATGTACAATGCATCACATGTCTTTATGATATAACATTTCTTAATACAATGCAGTTGTTAAAAAGAAAACCACAGGCTTAAAATGGCATCAATTAGGTTAAGGTCCCAAGTTAATAAACCAAGATTTAAGACCTAACTTAACTGTAGTTTCAACCTCCCAGAAATGTAAACTTTAGCCAGTCGACACAGAAATTTCTTGGTCAGCCTGAGAAAATTTTCTGATAGACCCCTCCCATTCCCTGTAGGAGGGCTGCCTTGGCTAAAGCAAAAGATTCTTTGCTAATAATTTCCTTTTTTGCCATGTCCTCTCTACCATTAAAAATCTTTTCTGGAGATGTTTGGAGCTCCTCTCTACTTGCTAGAAGGGTTACTGCTCAATTCATGAATTGCTTAATATAGAAAACTAGGTCTTTAAAATTTACTCTTTTGTTGTTGTTGAACACAGTACAGTGAAGTCAGTGAAGATTCAAGCCCTAGATTATTCACAAGAATTTTAAACCCACCCAGACTATGCACTGTTCTGTAATTTTTAAGCAAAATATTTAAATTCTCTAAGACTTTTCCTCATTTATAACATGGGAATAATAAGCCATAAAACTGTTATTAAGGCATTATAAATCTTGTATGAGGATTAAATGAAATCAATAATGTAAGACGTTAGAGAAGGAACAATCAATAGCATTTAGCTATTAATATTATTATTAGTCTGTTTCTCTAACTGTTTCCCTTTGTCTTTGTATTTTTTATTGGAACATGAGCCTCCATCTCTCCGTTTCAGATACAGTCACGTAATCCTACTTAATAATTACAAAGCTCTTATTCCTTGGAGTGAAGTAAAGCTAACTTGTGAACAGGCTTTTATTTCCTGACTCAGTCAAGGGGCTATCCTTTAGATAAAACAAATGCAGTGAATCTTGGACATTTGCTGAAATGTACAGAGGAAGTTATAAGTAACATGATTTATAATGTTTGGAAGATTAGAATACATCAGTTTTTCAGGAAAAACTAAGTATTGCGATGGTGGAGACCAGAGATTTCTTTTTTAGGGGGGGTGGGGACTGCTATAATGTGAAGATAGCCGGTAATTTGACATGCAATATCCTCAACAACATCCATTCATTCTATAGCACAGCAACAGGTTTCTTACGGCTGCTTACTAGAAGTTCCATCTCTGTAGACTGATATGATGACAATGGAAAAATCAATAAAAGTAATTCTGAAAGAACCATAAAAAAATGTGGTTCATGTAAGTACTTAGTTCCTTGCTGATATAACTTAATTCAGAGCTGTCTGTCTTCTTTTCCATGTAGTTTCCAACATTTTTTGTTAAAGTTGTATCTATGTATTATATGTGTATTTTCTAAGTGCCAGTAAAACTAGAATGCATAAAGCAATGTCCTTACCCTTGAGAAACTCACAGTCTAGTAAGGAAGTCGGATCTGTGAAGAGGTGATCGCAACACAATGCCTTAAAAGCTGTTGGTTATTAACGCCATACGCAGCTCACAAAGGAGGAACCAGCTTCTGCCCTATGGTGTGAATGGATAAGATTTCACAGAGGAGGTGACAACTGAGCTTCAGTCTTCAAAGATGAGTGAGAGTTTTATAGGCAGAAAAAAAAGAAGTAGGCCTCTTGGCATATAGTGACATTTTACTTAATCATCTGGAAAAAATGCCCATAGGTTTTTCTTAGAACCCATAGGAATTATGAGAGTTAGTGACATAACACAGATAGTAGCTCTAAAATTTGATGTGCACCTTGAAAATACAGAAACAAAATTAACATGCTGTATTGCTTAGTTTCATGTAATCAAAACAAATCTATGAACAGATTTCATTAGAATATAATCTTTAGGTACTTAATATTAATATTTTAAAATTTTTAATTGTAATATAATATCCATATAGAAGCATGCATATATCCTCATAGAACAACTTGATAAGTATTCATTAACTAAACACACTTGTATAATCAGCACTCAGATCAAGAAATGGAATATCGGGCGCCTGGGTGGCTCAGTGGGTTAAAGCCTCTGCTTTCGGCTCAGGTCATGATCTCAGGGTCCTGGGATCGAGGCCCGCATCGGGCTCCCTGCTCAGCGGGGAGCCTGCTTCGCCCCCTCTCTCTCTGCCTGCCTCTCTGCCTCCTTGTGATCTCTCTCCCTCTGTGAAATAAATAAATAAAATCTTTAAAAAAAAATAAAAGAAATGGAATATCATCAGCATTTCTGAAATACCTCTGGAATCTACACTGTAAAGTCACTGAGGGTTTTTTTAAGGGTGCCCTTATTCAGTCATCTAGCATAGGTTATTTTCACATTTATTTTTTCATTTGACGTAAAGGAAATCAAACAAGATACATGCATTCTTATGTGTAGCTTCTTTCACTCAACATTTGGGTTTTGAAATTGATCCATATTACTAAGTATAGCAATGGATGGTTTATTCTCATCATCGTATAGTATTTTATTCCATAATTTATTTGCCATCTCCACTCTCATTAGGTATTTATGTAGTTTTAAATTTGGGGATATTAGGAGCAGTGCTGTTATGAACAGCACTTATGTTCCTTATGTTACTTATTTTCTGGTTAACATTTGTATGTGTTTCTGTTAGAAATATAGGTAGGAGTGGACTGCTACATCATAAGGTATGCATATGGTCACATTCATTTGAACTTTGGCTGCAGGTTCAAGCTCGATTTATGGAAAAGGGAGGTAATAAGAGTCTGGACAGAAATGGCCAGAAGATCAGTATTGACTGACGCTTCACTTTCCACCATTTAGTAATTTTCTTACTAAATGAAGTAATTATTTTGTATATTGGATTATCTTCCAAGGGACTCCTTAGCCTAAACAAAATTAGTCTTCTGAATGTTTCCTTTTACAAACGCAGTTTACAATATCAGATGGACCCAAACAGGATAAGCCCAATCTCTCCCCAACCAATCCGCCACTACACCAAAAACCATTCTGCTTATACGCATACAATAAATAGGAATCCAGATGTTAAACTATATTCCAGTGTGAGTTGGGGAATAAACTGTGCACAGAAACAAAAGTAACGTGCAATATTTTGAACCTAAACTGAGAAAATGAAACACCATATTGCTCTTTTGTAAAGTATAATGAAGCATTCTTTTAAAAGTGAGGTCGTTCATTTGTCCATAGAACATAGACATATTTGGACACAGAATGTATTTCTGTAACTGAGCCCTGGAAAAGATTCAGTTTGTGCTTGTTTACAAAAGGAGAGAAACAAATGCTCAAAATAACCTCTATAGTCCTACGATGTTTTATATAACCACATTGGTAAATAACTAGCAAGGTGGTATAAAAGAAGAGATGAGTGGTGAGGGAAGGGTAGGACCAAGTAAAGCAGAAGGTGGGAAGGTGGAGTAGACTGGAAAAGTGACACAGAGTCTTAGAAAAATAGTGTGTCATTAGAATAAATAATTATTGCTCACCTACCACCTCCAATATTGTATATTGGTAGATTTTATTAACAAATAAAAGCAACGTCTGCTCACAAAAACTGCAAAATCAGTTGGGGAAAAAGCCATTGCTGGAAATGGCTTGGACACACACGCACACAAAACCCAGCATGTAATGTGCTTTATAAAAGAAGGACTGGGGCACCTGGGTGGCTCAGTCGGTAAAGCGTCTGCTTTCTGCTCAGGTCATGATCCCAGACTCCTGGGATCAGGCCTCACATTGGGCTCCCTGCTCTGTGTGGAGTCTGCTTGTCCCTTTCCCTTTCGCCCTCCCTCTGTGATCTCGCTTGCTCTCACTCTTTCTCAAATAAATGGATAAATCTTAAAAAAAAAAAAAGAAAAGAGGGACAAAGTGCAATAGCTGCAGAAGGATAGGAGGTAACAAGTGAATGTGGGAGCACACCACTAGCCCATTTGTAAATAGGTTTACAGCAGCTTTGTGGGAAAATGTGAAAGTGCTGATGGAAACTATGTCATGAACAGCTGAGACTTAAAGTCTAACAGGAGAGGATTTTATCATTAATCCACAAGACAAGAAATCTTGGTTTAGACTAAGGAGAACATTGTGAAATTTTAAAAATATTTCTCAGTTTAAATCTGGAATTCAGCCTTAAAGCTTTACCCTCCCTCCTGGGTTAAACACACAGAAAAGGGTAGAGTACACTGAAGCCAGCAGATGAGAAACTGAGGCAAGTGTTCTGTTGACCATAAAACAATCAGAAAAAATGGAACAAATTGATTATCTGTGGCATTTGTGTTTTTTTTAAGCGTATATGAAGTCAATATTTGTGAGACAGTTATTTTCAAGGTAAATTGATTAAAGGCTGAACAGGAAGATGATGATATGAAAGCAGCAGGAATTATATGTCATGGTAATGAAGTAAGAAAATGATTTTTTATGATCACCAATTATTACATTAATGAGGAAATTAATCAAATATGGAAAACATAATTGGAAAACTGATGAGTGAATATGATTGACGATATTACATGGGTAATAAGTTAAGGCACAAAATAGGAGGTTTTTATATGCTTAATATTAGAATCTTATCCTGAATATCTGCCTTCAGGAAGATAAAATAGAAAAATGACAGTTACCAAGAACTGAATGTTGCTTTTCTGGATAATTTCAAGGTTTATTACCAGTGGCCTAAAATATACTGATAAATGCCATTTTCTTTATGGTACATAAAATGTTGACTTTTTATTGTATTTTAATCAACTTCATCAGAATATAAGTTCTTTGAAAGAAGGGATGGCAAATTCTTATGTCTAGGATCTGGCAGAATAAGATGAAAATGTGATCATCTTGCAAAAAAGATAACTCCACTGAAGATAACTTAAGTGAAAATTATCAGAAGGCCTTGAGGGCATCTTCAAAAATCTAAGAAAAGGAACAAATATTTAGTAATATTCTGTATCTTAGTAATATACTAGCACCAGGTTCAGACAAAATTTTAATGTTCTTTCTGTATGTTAACACTGTATCTAAATGTATACTGAATTCTTTCCTCATTCTTTGCAGAATGGCTTGCTTTCTCCCTCTAGTCCTCCTGATGAAGCATTCTGCTCCTGCGTGCTCCCGACTGTCTGTGTTACAGGAGCATTCAGCCCAGGAGAAATGAAGGACACCTTTTGCAGCACCAATTTGAATTTCCAGGAAGGGGCAACTGTTGGAATAAATGTGATACAGGTGCCCAATCCTGGACCCATCAACCATAGCCGGGGGTGGGGGGGGGAGCAACAGATGGTTCTAGCATGGTGCCTGCCCAAAGAACAAACATTTGTAAAGGAAGGAATGATACCTTACAGAGGATGTTCTCATTGTGGCTTTGTTAAACAAAGAAAAAGAAAGTCACATTCAGTTCTTCTCTAGTGGTACATGTATTCTACTCTGCCAGACATTTTTAGTATCTAAGCTGTTTTAAGAATAACATAATAATAAAAGAGACAAAGTTATTTAGGATTAAAGGACACCACTAGAATTTTCTTTTATTCTCACACTATACTCTGACTAGAAGAATTATATCCATATGTGTTTGAATTGCACCTCTTCCACTTATCAGTCTTGCACACTTTAGATATGCTTTTTCCCTCAATAGGACACGTTTCCACATCCATAAAATGGGAATAACAATTGATAATAAGTATCTCATGGTGTTATTGTATAGAAGAAACAAGATATTTCCTGAAAAGTGCTTCACATAGTGCCTAGCATATAACTAGCATGCTTTTAGTACTGTATTATTCTTACAACATTTATTCTTTTATTAGACAATTGCATTAGTTTTCTATTAGTGCTATACCAAATTACCACAAACTTAGTGGCTTAAACATACAAATTCATTATTATCTCACCGGAGGTCAGAACTCAAGCAGGTTTCACTGAGTTCAAATGGAACTGTCAGCAGGGTTGTCTTACTGGGTGAAGGGGAGTGGGAGGAAGCATCTATGTCTGTGGATATCCCAGCTTCTAGAAGCCAGACCCCTGCATTCCTTAACTGATGGGCCCTTCCTTCATCATCAAAACCAGCAATGTTGCATCTCCCAATTTCTCTGACTCAGACACTCCTGCTATTAAATTGGGTCCACCTGGATAACCCGAGGATCATCTCTCATCTAAAATTCTCAGTTTAATCATTGTTGCTGGGTAAATTAGCATATTCACAAGAATTAAGATGCAGACACATGGGCGCCTGGGTGGCTCAGTGGGTTAAAGCCTTTGCCTTCGGCTCAGGTCATGGTCTCAGGGTCCTGGGATCGAGCCCCGCGTTGGGCTCTCTGCGCAGCAGAGAGCCTGCTTCTTCCTCTCTCTCTGCCTGCCTCTCTGCCTACTTGTGATCTCTCTCTCTCTCTGTCAAATAAATAAATAAATAAAATCTTAAAAAAAAAAGATGCAGACACATTTGGGGAGCCATTATTTTGCCTATCGCAACAATAATGTTCCTTCTTTTTTTTTTTTTTAATTTTTTTTTTAAATTTTTTTTTTTATTTATTCATTTGACACAGAGAGAGAGATTACAAGTAGGCAGAGAGGCAGGCAGAGAGAGAGGAGAGAGGAGGAAGCAGGCTCCCCGCTGAGCAGAGAGCCCGATGTGGGCCTCGATCCCAGGACCCTGGGATCATGACCTGAGCCGGAGGCAGCGGCTTTAACCCACTGAGCCACCCAGGCGCCCAATAATGTTCCTTCTTGACAGTAAGTCTCTGTTTTATAAAATTACTCTATGAAGATGTCAGTTGGTTCTCAATTAATTTTTGGTCTGAAAATTTATGTCCTAACTAAAGAGAATATAGTAACTGAAGAGAAAATATTAACAAAGATCTATGGAATAAAAAGAATAGAATTCTTGATGCTGGTATTAAACTATTATGAAAATACTTCTCATACATATATTCATGAGTTTCTTTTGATATTATGTTAATATAGACAAACAAGCTATAGGGAGGCATACCATGTTGCAGAAAATATTATTTCAAACAAGGTACTTCTCAGTTATACGTTGTTCTTTATAATCTACTGATGTATGGAATTATATTATCAATGACCTAGATTGCTTAAAGCAGATTAAATTAGTTGATCATGTGTAAATTATAAAAAAGTATTTTAGGCATATTGTGAACACATATTTTTAATTTTATTGAATTCTGTTAAAATACATTTAGATTGAAAGAAAGACTATCAGAAACCCTTGCTTCTTAGTTCCAGAATCGTCTAGAATATGGGAACAAATCTGCAATCTCCAGTAATGTTTTTCCTTTCTACCATTTTCACATGTAAACCAATTTTGCTTGAGTGAAGAAAACAGAAACTCTTTGGCTGGCTCTTTATAACTGAGACAATCCTTTCCTATTTACTGTTAGATGCAAAGCAAAATTCAAAAGCAAGTTTCTTATTTAAATTGACAAATAAAAATAAAGTACACAGTTCTAAGATGAACTGTTAGTTTGGTCTGGTTTGTTTTTTTTCTTTTGCTGTTTTATGAGCTGATTCTAAATGTTCATTCAGACTTCGGATAAATCATTAATTATTACCCAGAGGATGCCTCCTATTGCAACACAAGTGTCCAAAATTTAGTCTCTACTAGGCCTCTCAGGTGAGTCGAATTCTGACTGGCTTTCAAGTTTAAACTTAAAGCTAGTTTGATTTGATTTAATCTTGGATTATGTGAAAGATCATTGATTTTTCTGACTGTGTGACTTTTGTTTTGTTTCCAATTTTGACAGTGCTTTGAGATGGCTTTTCCTCCAAAAGCACTCTATAAAATGAAGTTGTGGTAAAAAGCCTTGCTTTAAGGTTACCTGGTGATATACCCACATGACATTTGCTTTAAAAGAATTCTGTGAGAAATAGCCTTGCCAAAAAGAAAAATCGCTCTTAAAAAGAAAAAGAGAGGGGGGAAAAATACAAGAAAACCAATCCGGCTACTGAAGATAAGCAAAAAGGGTAATGAATGTTATAATATCCAAAAATTACTGCCCCATTTATCAAAGTTTCTATGTCAGATGAAGGGATAGTAGATTAAAAGAATTTCCTTGTTTATATGCACAAAGATGCCAAATTAAGTCCTCCTTTCTTGTGCTAAAACTTGATTAAGCTGTTCTGGACATACTCCTTTTTGAAGGTTAGAGAAGCGGATAAATAGTGGGTGAAAGGGCTATGTTTGATGACCTGACAATTGAAATGAATGAATATACAAACATACCATTTATTAAATCAACTGATATAAAACATGAGAGGCCATTTTGATTAAGAGACTAAAGAATAGAATTTAACTGACGATTTAATTTCTGAGTGGAGAACTTGATCATCTAATTAACAAAAGATTATAAGTCATCCTTTATTAATATCTCAACTCAATTCACAATTTTTGGCAGACACAATCCTAGGCCCCGGAAATAAATTTGTAAAGGAGATTGATGGGGTTCTTTTCCATATGAACCATAAAATTCACTGGAGAAAATGAGCAATAAACAATTAATTTCAAATATAATGATTATGAAAGCAGTAGAAAGAAATGCTATGGGACCATATGGCAAAACAATCTAACCACTGTTTCTCTTCCATTGCCATTCAGCTTCTTTAGTGTGATCTCTCACCATCCCCAAGGATAGTAAATAGGATGGTAAATGCTTCCTTTCTTCTTTCTTCTTCTTCTTCTTCTTCTTTTTTTTTTTTTCCATTTCTTCTATCTATCCTGCCTCCCTTACATAAATATCTGTATAAAGGATGTGCTCACCTTTCTCTGCTCAGAATGGGCACTTAGCAGGGAACATACAGACACAACCCTGCCTTTATAGTGTTTAAAATAAACAAGATTATGCAAATATTGAAGAAACAAATATTTGAACAATCAATTAGTTAATTGCTACTGACAACTTATTTGAATGAGAAATACAAATTGCTATGAGAGAGAAAACTAGTCTGGGGGCAATATCTGGGAAATTGTTTTGAGGAGGTGACACTTAAATTGAGCTTTTTTTTTTTTTTTAAGAATAGAAAAATAGGGGCACCTGGGTGGCTCAGTCATTAAGCATCTGCCTTCGGCTCAGGTCAGATCTCAGGACCGTGTGATCGAGCCCTGCATCGGGCTCCCTGCTCGGTGGGGAGCCTGCTTCTCCCTCTCCCAATCCCTCTGGTTGTCTTCCCTCTCTCGCTGTGTCTATCTCTGTCAAATAAATAAAATCTAAAAAAAAGAAAAGAATAGGAAAATAAATGTTTTCCAGGCAGACGGAATAACAGTATATGTGAAATCCTTACCTTAGGAAAGAGCTGGACGAATTAAGAAGCCTGTCGTGAAGAGTTTGGATCAAGAAGAGAGTAGCAGGTGCTCTGGAGACACATGAACATTTAATAGTGAGGTTGCTAAGGACTGAAGAGCTAATTTAATACAGTATTTCATCATGTGGTAATAAATGATAATGTTAATAAGTATAGAAGCTGGAGATAGCAGGAACAAAATGATGCTTCAGAAAGCTGGTCTGGTGACAGGAAATAAAGTTTTAAGATTTTGCCTATGTACATAGTGTTTATAGGCTTTTATAAGTTTTTTGATCTGTAAAACAATATGAAAATGCTATACATGTTTACAGACTTCTATATTATTAGAGTGCTTTTAGTCTTCATATATCTTTCTAGTATTCAGTTTGTCTAGGCAGTGCCTCATAGGGGAGGATACCCTTGGTGGAAATATCAAGGATCAATATCCGCTGATCCCTGATTGAAAGGTACAGATATTTATCAGTGTTAGTTTATCATAGGCTGATAGCTGAAATACAATCATGTTATTTAAAAAAAAGGAGTGTGTGTGTGTGTGTGTGTGTGTGTGTGTGTGTGTGATTTCCTCTAGTGTATCTCAAGGGAAAGAACTATGCCTCATTTATTTTTGTGACTTCTTAAAGAAATAACTGATATATAGGCCCATAGAACAGAATAGAAAGCCCAGAAGTGAACCGAGGCATACATACTCAAATACTCTTTGGCAAGGGTGCCAAGAATTCACAATGGGGAAAGGGTAGTTTCTTCAATAAATGGTGTTGAAAAACTGGATGTCAACATACCAAAGAACGAAATTGAACCCTGTTCTCACAGCATCAATTCAAAATGGTTTAAAGACTTAAATGTAAGACCTAAAGCCACAAAAATCCTAGAAGAAAACATGAGGAAAAAATTTATTGACACTGATCTTTGCAATTATCTATTGGATATGACACCAAAAGCACAGGCAACAAAAACAAAAATAACAAGTGGGATCACATTGAACTACAAAGCTTCTTCACAGCAAAGGAAACAATCAACAAAATGAAAAGGTAACCTATGGGAGAAAAAATTGCAAGCCATATGTCTGATAATGGGTTAATATCCAAAATATTCACACAAGTTCTACAAGTTAAAAGCTGCAAAACCTAAGATGAAAGATAAATTAGAGCTTTTTGTTTTGACAAACATTTTTATATGTTATGGAACAATAACAATTTCCCTCATTGGTTATTAAAATTACTTCATACAGCTCCAACCCGTGTGATAATTTTTAGGGTCCTGGACTACTATGCAAAGCAAAAAATGTCCGAAGATACAATCAATCCATTACTTTTCATTTTCATTTTAGCACCCGAATCTGAGCCATCATCATCTCTCATTTGGACAAATACAAAGATTTCTCCACATTTTCTTTTCTTTCTAGGTTCCAACCCATCCTCAACAGGGTAGACAGATTGATCTTTGACAAAAATAAAACAATTCATACTACATTTATAACACTGGGACTAAAACCGTCCTTCTCCCCTCAAAAATTCCTTTCATTTACAATGTCAGTAGGGTGCCCCACAGGCTTGACATAACACAGACTTCTTCCCGCATTCCTCATCCTCACCAACAGTGGTCAAAGGGTGCCTACACACAAAGGGTGCAGACACACGAGGACAAGACCACTCCTCCTCGAATATGCATCCAGAGAGAATCCCTAACACTCAGACTAAAACCATGTGTCCTCAGAGTTCCTCTTCTGCTGACGTAAGTCAGGAGAGACTCCCTGACTTTCAGCATGCTCTAACACCTAATGGCCTTGCCACATTTTTCTGCCTTGATTTCACTAGGACTTAATTTTTAATCGGTACACAACGGAAACTTCTGGCTTCAGATTTATCTCAAAGGTCCTACATTCTAATCCCTTTCTATTGCTACTTCACTATCACTCTTGAAAACATTCCATTATGCTCTCTGGAGAAAACTCTCTAGACCCTGAGTCATTGCTCTGAAGCATCTTCTTGCTGTTACAGAAGATACTACTTTACTTGCAGCCTTCTCAAATGATGAAAGTTTTTTTTTTTTTAAGCTCCTCACAGCCTCAATCTTCTTATTCCTTGGTTCAATTTCCATACTATTCCCCCTCCTCTCTTTCTAAAACTTCTTTGAATCCATATAATCCAAGTCTCTCAGTTCCTACCTCTTATTCTTCTGTTCTACCGAGTTCACAAGACTTAGATTCTCTCACTTTTTAATCTTTTTAAGTTTGACTGAGAGCTCTTCAACACAACTCTGGTAAATTTTCTCAGTGATTTCACTATAGTTTTTCTTCCTGACACCTGGAAATCCAGTTTCTTGAATTTCTCTCCTATTGATCTCATCCTTCACTCTACCTGAGTCACTCTCAGACGTGTGCTAGAATTTGTCATTACCTCTAATGTCAGACCCTTCATTCATTTTACCTGATGTATCCTGCTCTCTGCTCACTACAGTCTTTCTAGCTCATTTCACTGAATATTTTAACAGTCTTTTAAACCCTACTGAATCTTTTCACTTTCCCTCATTCCCTTCATGTTCATTCCCTCCCACTAGATTATCTCCCATAATCAATCCTTAGAATCACTATGTTTTGTATACACTCTACTTTTTTATTCCTCCCTTGCTCTTTGTACATTTTGGTAGAATTGCCAGCCAATTAAATCCATCTTTCTACTTTTCCACGTTTGTATCAATGAAACTGAATGGATATGGATAAAAACAGACAACATAAAAATATACCATTTTGACTGGTCTCACTTTGTGCTCATGATTATAAATATCAAGTAGACTTATAAGGTTGCTCAGAGTCATACCTTACTTATGCCATTCACTCTCCTAATTTCCTCACTATTCATTTCAGTTCTTTCACCTTAAGTCAAATACATTTTCATTAGACTCATTCTACTAATGACTCACCTTACCAGGATCTGTACCCATATCATCTGCCATGTCACTTGTTACTCTTTTAAAATATAATCACGCTCTCAACATTGGCACTGAATCTCATCTCCTCCCTCTACCCTAGAACATTGCTTCAAATATTGTTGCTTCTTTTCTAACATCACATTTTTCCTACCTATTAGATCTTTTTATACTATCATACAAACTTGTTATTAGTCTTCACATCTTTATAAAAGGAAACAGACAAAACAAACACAAACCACAATTTTCCCTTGATCCATCTTTTCCCATCTGCTACCTTCCCATTTAATTTTTGCATCTCTTTGCAGCAAAATATCTTGCAAATATTACACTTACTCATTGTGATATTTCAAATGCCTCTCCTCCCATTATTTAAAACACAGTCCAATCAGACTTTCAGTCCAACTATTTTACTTCATTGAGATAGCTTTTGTCATGGCCACCAAGGTCCTCCATGCTATGAAATCTGATTGTTTCCAATTCTCAATTTACTTGATCTTTCAATCTGCTTTTTATATCCTATTTATGATCCTACATCCTTCTGATTTTCTTCTTATCTCCCTGGTCAGTCCTTTCAATTTCCTTTGCTGTTCTCCTCTCCTTCATTCTAGAGTGCACAGGATCTTCCTTTCTTCTGTGAAATCACTCCTTTAGAGATATATTTCATTCCTTGTATAACTTTTAATACCATCTATTTGTCATCGACTCTCAGATTCATATATCTACACAAAAGCGATCATCTGAACTTACCTGTCTATCTGCTTATTTAACATTTGTCTAAGATATTAGTAGGTATCTCATAATTAATATTTTCCCAGGATGCCTAAAAAAATCTCAAAATTAACATCCCCAAAACTGAACTCCTGATTGTGCATGTACTGCCTCCTTTACATAGTCTAATGCAACTATGTTAATGAAAACTGTTTTTTCAGTTTTCAACCTAAACTAGTGTCATCAACTTATGAGTTACAGTTTGTGTTCTCTTCTGTCCAGCAAACACAGCATGTACTGGTCCTTTCTCTCATACTCTATATCTAATTCATACAAAATACTGTTGAGTCTATTTTCAAGGTCCATTAAAAATTGGACTGCTCCTAACCTCTTGCTGAAACCAGATTTTCAGGTGGATGGCTACAACTTCCTAACTGTTCTCCCTGCCTCACACACTCCCTTTCTAAGCAGTCAGTGTAACCTTTTAAAAATGTAAAGCAAATCATTCTACTTCTCTCTTCTAACCTTGCTAATAGATCTCCATGTCAATCAAAGTAAAAGCCTAAGCCTTTCTAATTGCTTACAAAGCTCTACAAGATCTGCTCTTCCTCTTCCTTCTTTCTCTCACCACATTCTGAGCTCTTACTTTGTTATTGCCCCCTCCCACTCTACTCCAGAATACGGGCTTCTTGGTTTGACCCCGACACAACATATATCCTCCCACTTGAAAGTTTCGCACTGGCCAGAATGTCCCCACCCCCAACCCCACCCCAACCAATATCCATATGGCTATCTCCCAACCCAGTTTCAAGTCTTTATTCAGATCTCGTGTTCTCAATGAGGCCTATCCTGAACATGCTATTTAAAAATTTTACTCTCTTCTCTTAGCAGCATTTTTAACTTTCACATAACTTAAGTACAGTGCCTGACTCATAGTAAGTGTTCAATAAACATTTTTAATGAAAGAATTAAAAACCATTCAAAAGTTTCCCCAGATTTAAAGTAAAATCAAATGCCCTATCATGTTCTTTTTTCCCCTATCTATTTATTTATTTGACAGAGAGAGAGAGAGAGAGAGAGAGAGAGACAGCAAGAGAGGGAACACGGCAGGGGGAGAGGGAGAAGCAGGCTTCCCACTGAGCAGGGAGCCCAGTGTGGGGCTCGTTCCCAAGAGACCCTGGGACCATGACCTGAGCTGAAGGCAGACACTTAATGACTGAGCCACCCAGGCACCCTAACTTAGGTTCTTAAAGCATCTGCCTAGATTTCCAAACTCAAGCTACACTCTATCTTCCTAACTTACTTGGTTTCAGTCACTCTATCTTCATTTCCTTGAACATACCAAATTCTTTTTCTCTTCAGAACACTTGCAACAGCTATTCCTTTTCCCAGGTCATTATTTCTGTGACATATTTCATGATGTTCTCCCCTCTGATGTCACCTTAAGGGTCATGTTTTGAATTGTTTTCCCTGACTACCCTATCTTAATATTAAATGCCCATTTTATTCTACACCATAAGGTCATATTCTCCATTTCTTTTTAGTTCTCTTTTTAAAATTATTATTGTCCACTCTTTCTTCTTTCTAAAAGAATGTATATTCAGTTATATTAACACATGGTCTGTTTAAAGATGCAGACACTCACTGAGCACAGTTTCTGGCTAATCACATGGCCCCAATAAATGTTAGCCTTTGGGTTATAAAAACACAAACCAAACAGAACATTTTGGGAAAACGGCCATGGTATGACCTCCAATGGTTGCCCCTCCCAGGTTTGCCCAGTCAGAGCCTTGGTCCTGGAACACTTCCTTACGAAGGGGTAAAAGGCTCTCATTGCCTGTGAAGGGCTTATTTCCATATGTGGGAATAACTTGCCCTATTTCAGATTCTGCATATTCTTTTGTTCTGCTTAAGTGTACCTATCACATGACATATGGCAACTCCACTACTATATCCAGACCCTGCAGGAAGAGGATAAAATCCTTCTTTTAGAGCTTGAGAAGGTTGTGTGAAGGCCAGTTGCACTGAATCAGGTGTTGGGAGGGTACACTGGCCATGGAATACTGTTATTCACTACTGAAGCTAATCTTGCTTTGTCTTTTCTCTATTTGAGTAAAGCACTGCTTCATCTGGTACTTGATTGTGTTGTGTTTTCTTGGTGAATCTGATACCAAGATGCAGCAGGCAAATGTGTTTCAACTTCTACTCCTGATGGTTGGCATAATGATGATCTTTGCCATTCTCCATGTAAATGGAATTCTACCTGGCACTGGTAACCAGTATATGCTGTGTTTGCTGGACAGAAGAGAATACAAAGTGTGACTCATAAGTTGATGACGCTAGTTTGCAGGCAGTGCAGAACAGAGTTTAAGGGTACAGCTCTGCTGTCAGAATGTTCGAATTTCAGTTCCAATTCTGCCATGTACTTCTTGTAAAGTGACCGTGCATCTGAGTTTCATATGACGGTCTCTGATTATGTTTTCTGAACTCATTTTCCTACTTTCACTCTTAAAGGTGTCCTGAGTTGGAAGGAAAATTATATGTCCCTCCACTCCAAAGAAGCATTTCGTCCTGGGACAAGCCTTTCTTGAGCCGGTTCCTTCACTTGTAAGGTAAGAATAAAAATGGTGCATAGCTCCTATAGATGTTGAGAAGATTAAATAACCATATATATAAATGGAAAGCATGTAGTTTTTGTGTTTACTATATACAAACAATATGAAAGTTATAGAGCTCAGACTAATCAATATATTATTGACAGTGGGCGCCTGGGTGGCTCAGTGGGTTAAAGCCTCTGCCTTCGGCTCAGGTCATGATCTCAGCGTCCTGGGATCGAGTCCCACATCGGGCTCTCTGCTCAGCAGGGAGCCTGCTTCCTCCCCTCTCTCTCTGCCTGCCTCTCTGCCTACTTGTAATCTCCCTCTCTCTGTGTCAAATAAATAAATAAAATCTTTAAAAATATATATATATATTATTGACAGATATATTACTGGGAAATTTTGTTATAAAAATTCCCTTCATCAGCCCATATTTATATTAAATATAAACTTTGTAGAAATAAAGAAATTTAAAAGACAAAGCTTCATCTGACAAGGCAAGTAAATTAAGTACCTAATTGTTCTCTTTATAAAAGGACAAAACACATTGTACATTTACCCTGGAGGTCGTATTGTATATTTCTCAATGACTACCTACTTCCTTGTGGATAGAGACCCCGAGAAATAAACTGTTAAAGCATTCCCCATAACATTAGCAGTCAGAAAGGGTAAAGTTTTTTTCCTGGATATATAGTATATGTTAGTAGAAAAAATTAGTTCAGATATATAAAAATGCATTTAAATGCTCATTGTAAGAAATATATTTGTTGCATAACTTTAGTTTATTCTTTTTATTATTCAAAAATTCCTTCCTTCTTGAAACTTGTTTTGTGACCTTTTCAATTCTTATTATTTAATTTTTAATTTTTATTTTCTAACAAAATTACAAGATTTCTTTTACTTAGTATATTTATTTAAAATCACATAGTTGGAATTATCGCTGTAAATCAAGGATATAGAAAGAAAAGAAAATGTTACTGTTCATTCAATAGCGAAGGTTATGAGCTAAAAATTCTTAACATCTAAAATAGAACACAATTAATTTTAATAAGCTAAAGTGCAACAGTAAGGCAAAAAGACAAGATATGTGATAAGCAGCTGTGGGACCTAAAGGTCATCACTAAACATGATTCTCATTTACCCTTTTACTTTTAGTGTCAGGATCTTGTTCTGGCAACATAAGCCCCTGAGATTTCTCAAGCCGTCCCTCTATATTGAGCTACCTTGCTAATTTAAAAGCCTTAGTGATTATGCTCTGTTATGATATTAATGGAAAGGTCAATGAATTCATGAAAATAGCTTTTTTTTTTTTTGCTTTTATGACATTCTGAACCTTTTCTGCTTTTACAATTCTCAACAAGAAACTATCATCTGGGTCATTTTGCATAATAAGTGAACGTAAGCAGTCACCGTTTGTGATAATATCACTTTCCCTGTCACATCCTGAATGTACAGAATGAGGATCTTTGGATTGTTTGATACATTCTCTTGTTTTTAACGAAAACAAGAACTTTCATGGGGAGAGAAGAGAGAAAGTGTTTTTAATAAGACAAGCTACAATTTAGAAGCTGAAAAGGTTAAAAATTACCTTCAAAATTTCATATTAAATGCTGACACAGTGACTGCTAAACCTTTCTAGAATGTTTTTAAGCAGTGTTTTACATTGAAATTATCTGTGTATGGTGCCCGAAAGAAAACAGCAGAAGCAAAGACTAGAGAACTTTAAGGTAATAGAGTAAAAGAGTGGCAATATTGCATAAGATAAAACAGAAAATAATATGAAATACTATTCCCGGCATAGATCCAATTCTGTAAGCCCTATCATGCTTATATTTTCCTATCTACTACACTCATATTTTAAGAGAAGGATTTTAATATTTTTCTCATTATGTGACAAGAGAAATGCCTTTCACGCCCAGCCAGGACAAACTTTCTTTTAGAGATGGATCACTTGAAACAGTGGAACCCCTCCTCCCCATTTGTGCCAATACAATCAGAAAAAGTCATTTGGAGAACATATTGATGCAGATATCTTGTGATTTTTGGTGTGAGTATTAATTGTTGCTTAAGTGGAGTTTGGAAGCCAAAGCAATTTTGAGGACTTGGCCTGCACTTGAATGATAGATGGGCTCCTCATTTCGTTTTGTGAATATTCAGAGGCAAACTAAACTATACTCTAGCAAGTTTCAATAGTATCTAAGGACAAGTTCTAGTTATACATTTTTGGTGGTCAATGTTTATGGAGTCAAAGATTTTTAGACACATATTACCATTAATCAGCAAATGATTACTAGGTCTAATTTACCATGTTTCATAATATATGGACAGAAAATCTGATCAGGGTTTGTAGTCTGAATTCACACTGTTTGAGTGTCCCGAAATCACTACAGCAGGTTGGTGGCGATCAAGTCAAAAGGGCAGATCAGAATCGATTGCAAATCAACTCTGGAAGAACCCAACACAATCAGGCCTCAGATCGGCCCCACATCTTTAGTTTCAAAACCTATGAACACAAGCTTAGTACACACACACACACACACACACACACACACACACACACACCAATATACATACAAACACACACATACAAACACACAAACCAGAATAAAGCACCATGAGTGAGAGAAAAAATACCTGGAGTAAATAAGGAAGCACAGATCAGAAGCTTGCTTAAGAGTCCAAGAGAGAAGTCACAAATATAAATATATAATATGCTAAAAATATATTTTATATTATATACATAAAATATATAAATAAAATGTATATAAAATCTCTCACTAGATTTTATTAAAGAAATTGAAAAGATAAGCTACAATGGCCAAACAATATTTGTAAGTCACACATCTTTTTTAATTTAAATTCAATTAATTAACATATAATGTATTACTAGTTTCAGAACTAGAGTTCAATGATTCATCATTTTTATGTAATATCCAGTGCTCATTACATCATGTGCCCTCCTAATGTCTATCACCCAGTTATTTCATACCCCCATTTCCCCTCCCCTTCAGCAACCTTCGGTTTGTTTCCTATGATTAAGAGTCTCTTATGGGTTGTTTCCCTCTTCGGTTTTGTCTTGTTTCATTTTTCCCTCCCTTCCCCTATGATCCTGTTTTCTTTCTTAAATGTCACATATGAGTGAGATCATATGATGATTGTCATTCTTTGATTGATTGGTGAGTTTTTCTGTCTTGTCATTCTTGCAGAAAGTGGTCATTTTTATATTTGTAGAATTGCAGCAATTTTTTTTAGATCTCCAGTTGAGTTCACAGGTGTTCAGAATAATTTGATAGCTATCTAGCTAAATTCCTGGGACCAGACAAAACTAAGGTTTCTACCCCTCTGCCATCTTGGAAAGTCCATAATTCACATATCTAGGAGAGAATCAGAATCTACACTACGTAAAGAAATTCTATAAGTAAAACAAAATAAATGTAAAACTAAATAAAAATATAAAAAAATAAACTGATAAAGATGATTAAAACCATGAAGACATCAGAAACCTGAACTATTAATAGTTATAATTTCATAATTACATATGTCACAGGCATTTACATTTACATTGTAATCAAGAAAATGCAAAATGAATCCATAGTGAAAAATTATTTATACATGCAAGTTTAGAAAATATAAAAGGCTGACAGTATCAAGTGTTGGAGAAAAAAGAAGCAAAGGAAACACCTATGAAGAGCTTCTCCCTATAAATTTGGTGTAATCACTTTAAAAATAACTCGGTTGGCATGTACTTACACATGTACCCTAGGAATAGGGATAAAAAATTGAAATATTTCAATATCTATGAGAAGAACGAATAAATAAATTACAAAACATTAACTTATCCTACAAAATATTCTTCTATAACTACAGTTTAAAATAGTGGTAAAATGAATTATTCTCAGTTATATGCAATGTTAAGTTGATGGGTACCATAGTTATAAGGTTGAGGGAGAAAAGAAAGTTTTTGAGAAAACAGGACTTGGCTGCATTTATATAAGTTTTTTTAAAGTTAGCAAAATCGTACAATATATTATTTCAGGATAAAAACATACATAGCAAGGCTATGTAGAAAAGCAAGGGGATGTTATATGAATGGGTTGAAAGGAAGGTTTCCTGTGAGAAGAAAGAGAGTAGAATAAGCTCAAAAGGAACTTAAAGAGAAGAGTGTTTATATTTTCAATGGGGTCATGGGTCAATACATGGGCATTTCTAATATCTTTTTATTATACAACTGAAATGTTTTTTGAAATACTATGTATCTACTAAAAAACAGTAGAAACTATGCTGAATATTCTTTTTTTAGCCTATAATTAAGAAGAATAAGTTATTAATCTGTTGTAAAGTACATGATCTTTTATTGCAAGTCCACACGCAGCCTAATGTTAGACACACATGAGCAATGTATTTAAATACATGTTACCTTGCAAAATTGTAAAATTAAAAAGGAATAGTTGTAGATCTGATTCAGTTGTGATGTCTTGAGTCCTTTTCATATCAGGATCCACTTACATAATTTATTAATTAATTTTTAAATAACTACTGGTACATTCATTTTGAAGAACATGAAATGTTTTGTTCAATTTGTATAGACCTTGAATTTTTTCATTTTTAAAATTAAAATAAATTGTTATTCCAATGTAGTTAATGTATTACAATAGTGTTATTGTAGACATTTGGATTACACTTAGAAAAAGGAAACGTGATCATTAAAAATAAGTTGAAAATTATCTCCTTCCTTCATGGATTCTATAGTAAAGATATTGAAAAGATTTTTAGGGTTAGACACACATATCCATTAAACACATATAAAAGGAACTCATAAAGAATTCTTCCCATTATCTACACTTCAATTGTGGGTGGCCCAGTGGGTTAATTAAGCATCTTGTGCTCAGGTCATGATTTCAGGGTTCTGGGATCAGGCCCCGCATCTGGCTCTCTGTGCAGCAGCGAGTCTGCTTCTCCCTCTCCTCCAAGATCTCTCTCGCTCTCACTCTCTTTTAAATAAATAAATAAATAAATAAATAAATAAATAAATAAATAAATAAAACCTTTATATCTAAGCAAATGACAAGATTTGAATTACATATAACTACTATAACACAATGGTGATTTTGCTTAAAGAGATAGTTATCTATTTTTCAAATTAGAGTGGTTTCTCTTGCATAACTCCTCCCAAAAATGATCCAGTAAGGGGCAAATATAATGGGAGTCAGGGTACATGGAAAATGTTTGGTTTCTTTCAGGTCTACTTGAATTTCAAAGGGAAAATGTCTTCAACTTCCAATCACATCAAAGTTATATCTTAAGAGAGAAAATCTGCAGAGCAATATCATAATTGTGGTATAAGTTACTAACACTCTCGAAGTTGCCAACACAATATACAGGATCTTCCTGAATTTATGATAAATACTAAATTCTATATCTGATACCCTCCCAATTCATTTTATTTCATCCGCCAAATCTTTAACCACAAAAGTCAATATGAGTTAGTATCTACTACTTATGCAAAAATTTATAACAAATAAATAGAGAATATTAGTACTGGCAGTTTACCTAATGAGATGCTGCTTCAAATGTGCAAGCTCGGCAAATGACTTGTAAAGTGTCATTGAAAATTAAAAGTAACAACATTTTGTGAAAAGTTGCAGCAACCAGAGACTGAAAATGTCTTCACTCAATTCAAATTCCTAAACCTCTGCCTATTTGACAAGATGATATAAGTATAAAGGCCAAAAATAGGCACAAATTATGCTATAGCATCTGATACTTTTCAAGAGAAAATTTGAGAGAACGATAAAGTGGAATACTGTTTGTAATGTGATTCTGAGGCTGTTGCGTAAATTGCTAGGATTTATTTTTACAAAATCCTCCAATTCCGTCTTTAATTTATACCTTTCTAAGTCTGCTCAGATAATGAAACAAACATGGTAGGCTTAGTTTCAATTCTAATGTATATTCTAAAGTATATAGGGCTATTATAAAAACACAGTAGATTATGTTGCTTCCTTCAGTTTTAGCTTTAAATCATAATTATTTTATTTACACTAATCAGTTTATTCTTGTGTACTAAAAGGGAGGATTTTTCCTTAACCCCATCTTGACAATTACATTTTGAAATGATTTAAGAACTCTCAGAGATGAAAAATTACTTTTATAATCACGAAGAAAGTATGATCATCAATAATTCCAAATATTTAAAAAGGATGAGAGTGACGCTTTTGGGTGGCGAAATGAACACCTGTACTAGTTTAATGTAAATTGTCACACCCCTACCCTTCCATCCATATTGGTAAGTTTATTAGCTTTGTTTTTAGGGCAAATACAGAAGCCAATGTTAAGTAGATAGCTATTACAAAGGATTACTAAGTAATCTTATAGTCAGAAATCTGTGGATATTCTGCTGAGACTAAATTAATGGAAACCATTTCTATTCCCTTAATACATAAGCTAAATTATAAAAGGTTTCTTAAAATAAATAGCAGAGGAAACGTAAGATCACATATCTAAGCTTAAGATATGGGCAAGCTGTTTTTTTTCAAATATAGAATCAATTTTAGAAATCATAAACCACATATCAGCATTTAGCCAATTACATAAATTACTTAGTGGTTCAAGAATTTGGAGGCCTAAGTCAAGAGTGATTATTTACATTAAGTGTGTATATCACACTATTTTCATCTATCTCAGCTGCCATTTCAATAGATACAAAGCACAAAAGGTGTTTTTTTTTACTATTATTCTTTTGCATGTCATAGGTATAGAGATTTTAATGTTTAAGTTTTTAGAAACTTCCATTTCAGTTTTAATATATCATTTTATTTTTCTTGTTAAAATTTTATTTCCCACAGAAATTTTATGTGTTCCTTCCAACAGAACAGTTTCTGCTTATTCAACCATTTGACCACTGTTCTGGTAGATTTTGAGATTTTGCAGATCTTTAAAAGACGATTAAAACTGGGCCCTTGAATATATCTACTTACTAAAGATTTTACAACTTCTTCATAAATGTAATAAAGTTTTAAAAATCGAATTTCGGAGTATTTTTCTCTGCTTTCTTAAAGTCCTTTTAGTATGATTAGTTATTAATGGGAATATTTTTTCTATAAATTTTGAAATATTTTTAAAGTATATAAAAACATTCTTGTATAACCTTAAACAATACAGAAGTATATTACATGAAAGTTGAAATGTTTTTCTAACTTATTTTTCCTTACCTCAACACTCACTATCATCTTTCCTCAGAGATATTAAGATATTTAAGTTTAATATGTATTTTCTTTTTTTTTTTTAAGATTTTGTTTATTTATTTGACAGAGAGAGAGAGAGAGAGTACAAGCAGGGAGGAGCATCAGGGATTGGGAGAAGCAGGCTTTCCCGCAGAGCGGGGAGCCCAATGCAGGGCTGGGTCCCAGGACCCCGGGATCATGACCTGAGCCGAAGGAAGACGCTTAACGACTGAGCCACTCAGGCGCTTCTAACATGTATTTTCTAGAACTTTTCACTACACATATATGTTTTTCCCTTTGCAAATTTTGATTTAAGTAATTCAAGGAAGATAAACAGAGATTTTTTTCCCCCCGGCTTCTCACCATTTCTTCTTCCTTTCAATAACATTGGTGCCTAATGTATTTGAGTCCATATTTTTTCCATGTTTATAAAAAATACCATTATAAATGCATTTCATACTTATTTGCTTTTAAAAAATATGAGCTCACATTACAAACAATACTTTGAAAGTTAATATTTCTCATTTTAAATGTTTATTGTGTAAACCTCCGGTAAGTCTTGAACTCATTCATTTAGATACCTACACAGTATTCCACTGTGGGTATATGACTCTTTACCTACCCATTATTAGAGAACAAATATTCAAATTGTTTTCAAGTTTTTTTCCTAAAGTGAAATCATGGCTATATAGCCTTGACCACAGACCCATTTTATTTCTATGTGGTAAAATACGAAATGAGGGATTATTTTTATTTTAGTTCTAATGGATTTTGCCAAATTTTGAGTTGTTTTCATAACTTTAGCAGATTTTTATGTATGTACATAATTATATATTTATGTTAATTCTGAAATAGTTTTTTTTATTATTTAACCCTTTCATCCAGAATCATGGAAAATCTCTCCATTTGTTCAGTGGTTTTTGTTCCCCACACAAATTTTATATTTACATATTTTATTTGATATTTGATATTTTATTTTATTTTTAATTTCGATAGAATATGTACCTTTTGTTAAACTTACATTTGAGTTTTGTTGCCATTGTTAATAGATTTCACGTTTCTCTTTTTATTTATAACTGGATACTACTATTCTAGAGAAAACTCTTTTTTTCTCTTGCAAGTTACCATTCTTCACCTCACTGCTAACAATATAGGACTTTGTATTTTTATTTCATTTAGTTAGTTTTTCTCTGCCAGTTCACTAAGTGGAAAATCTTTTTTCATTTACATTTCTTTTATCAGCCTTAAGGATAGCCATATCTTCATTCATTTATTGTAAAGCCACTGTCTGAGGAATCATCTTATACTATATATCAGTTAATATTTGCTTTTCCACCACTCCTTATTGCTAATGATACATTTACTTCCTTATTTTCTTTTTTTAAATAAAGCACAAAATAGGGTTAGATCCCATTTTTGATGTTTGACTGCTGACAGACTTTAGGTCCCACTCCTACCTTTTGCCCCACATCAGAGAAAGCCCATGAGAAAGCCCCAGTACTATTTCCCTTGGGCCTAATTCTGGCTTGCATGTGAACCCTGATCCAGTCCCAATCTCTAAACACAAATGAAGCCAGAGTCACCTGACCTTGCCCCACTCTTCCTGTTTTACCCTACATGGAACCTGAACTCTTATCCTTGCAGAATCACTTCCCTGTTTAGTGTATGAGTAATAAGCTTTAATTCTAATCCATTGGTTAATGTATGTCATTTATTCCAACATCCATAATTTCCTGGGGGAGAGGGCAGCTGCCCAGCCTCCAGCAGGGAACGTTGAAAGTTCAAATTAAATAATGCTTGTCTTAGTATGATTGGGCTGTTATTACAAAATACCACAGGCTGGGTGGCTTATAAAAAACAGAAATTAATTTCTCACAGTTCTGGAGGCTATAAGTTCAAGATCAGAGTGCCAGTTTGGTTGGGTGAAGGCCCTCTTCCAGCTTGCAGACTTCTTGTACCCTCACATGGTAGAAGGGGCATATAAGGCAGTGTTATGAAACCATTAATCCCATTCATGAAGGGGCCGGGGGCTTCTATTATGAAAACCCTAATCCCACTCATGAATGCTCTTCCCTTATGACTTAATGACCTTCTAAATTACCTATTACCATCCTAATACCATCACATTGAGCATTAGGATTTGAAATATGGATTTTGGAGGGACACAAACATTCAGATCATGGCAATGTTCTATCTAATAAAGTCTTTATTACTATTCCCTAGATAAGTCATTGCTTTTCTTTGGGAGTCTATACATAATGCAGGATGATGGACTAAGACATAAAAACTTAGGACCTAAGAATATGTGAAAATGCTAATGAATAGTAGTTTAAAATTTTTTACACTATTCTATTGAAGTAGTTTTGACACCTTTTATTCATAGCTCAGTTTTTAAAGTCCTTAAGCACTCATCAAATGATAATTCACAGCTGTATTCTTATTATAATAATAATAGAGTATACTTTAGGATTTTACTACTAAATTTATATATGTTAGCTTATTTAAGACTCACAATAAATGATACAGTAGTATTAGTAGTAGTATGATTTTAGAGATTAATAAATTAGGCACCAAATAGGCCAGTTATTAAGGACACACCTGGAATCGGAGGACAGACAGTCTAAAACCAACACTTAAGCACAACTAGGAAGAAAGTGATAGAAATCCCACATATGACATTAAAATGTGTTGTCTTCTCACATACTCAGATAGTCTCATAAATATTATCCAACGGTGTGATAAATGGTGTAATATACACAGGAAAATGATGATGTTGAAGTACCAAGAGCTAGTGTGTACTTCCTGAAACAAAGCCAAAAAAAAAAAAAAAGACAATAAGACAAGTAAAAAGCAAAATGGAAACATTTTATGAAAATTCAGTGGTTCCTATATCCTCATGAGATCTTACTGTTGAAAGTGCTTCATTCATTTTGAGGTACTAAAGTAATAAACCACTGTACAATAAATGCATCATGGCCAGATTTGAGCAATTAAAATCAGAAAAGGAATGCTTTGTCTTCTCTTTCTAGGTACCCATGATTGCATTTCCTGGATTTGCAGAAGAGATAGTTGTAGTTGTCAAAAATTTAACTAAAACTTGAATAATCCCCTATTTTTCAGAGGTAAAAAAAATTAAATAGTTCTACGTTATTTGGCCCCCAGTAACTTAAGCAAGACTCATTCTGCAGTTAATGCCCTTTCCTCCATACAAATAGTGCCAATATTTGATAGTTTCATTAATCAAAGACAAAGTCTTGAGCACAAATTTTAGAGATGTCAAGTTGCAAGTGGCATGTAGTTTTGGTGATGAATGGAATAATTTCTCCTTGAGAGAAGGAAATTTCAATTTCATTTCAAATTGAAATGAAAGCTGACAGAATATTAAAGCATTAGGTTTTAAATATATTTGAGAGATCAGTTTATAGCTAATAAAGTTAAAATTCAAATAATTTAAGTGGTGTATGTTTAACCACACAGATGATGATTGTCAGAGTAAGGATTACAACACTAGTTTCTACACCAGGTACTAAAGCAGCTCTCTAATATGGATAAAGCACAGGCTAAGAGTCAGGGTTTAAGTTCAGAACTGGCAGGATGAAGTGAGGAGAGAACCTATCTCCCTTTGCACTATACAATGTTTTTGGAAGATTTGGATGACTGACTGTAGATAAATCCTCTGTTAAATTGACTATCCTATGAAGACAAAGTAACAGAATTACCAATTTAAAAAAAGTCAGATACTCTGGTAATTCACAGACCTGGATTCTGTCTCTATTTTTTTGTTAAAAGAGTTTGATCCTCTGCTGATTTTAGCTGATGATCCCATGGTACCACTTGAAAGATTATAACTAGGGAGGAGATAAGTTAGTGCAGTTAAAAAAAGGTAAAATAAGTGAAGTTCTATTCAATGTTTTTTATTGTTTTAAATTCTGGGCATTTTTTTTCTCTCAACTATTGCCCAACTAAACTGGACAAAGTCTCAATAGGTCAGATTGTCTAAGTTATTTCCAAGGGTAGTAGGCAACCATGTCTTATTTCTCTTACCCTGAAAAATATTGAAATTTTAATCAAGATCATCTGGGCATAACTGTACATATGTAATTTTATTTTCTTGAACACATGCTGTCTTTTTTATTATTTATTTATTTATTTATTAAATGATCTCTATGCCCAACATGGGGCATGAACTCAGGAACTTGAGATCAAGAGTCGCATGCTCTGCTGATTGGGCCAGTCAGGTGCCCTATGTAATTTTCACTATAAATATTCATTAATTAGAAAAATGCTTAAACATCAAACAGGAAAAATCAAAAGGAGTTAATAATTTTTTGTTAATTAGAGGCTTGAAAAAAATGACCTCCAGAAAAATTCTCTATGTTTGGATTTGGATATATTTAATATAAACACTCGGCAGTTGACAGTTTTTAATTTATTCTGATTATAAGGTAGATTTGACTTAAAATGTGTCTTTATATGAGAGGGTGATGAGATATAAAGAGGAAAATATGTAAAGATTCAGGACAATGAATATTAAACTCTGTTTGTATCTAATTAAATAAATGTGGGTCAGTCATTATCACCTCTCTATTACTATATTCCCTCTCCTATAAAAACAGAATTATTTAGACACATAATCTTTCAAACACCTTCTTTTAATATTTTGTCAGAAAATAGTACCTGTCCTCTTTTATCAGGACATTGATTTGTGATGTATATATAATTCTAAATTATTCAACTACAAATTTTTCTGAATTAAAATTCAGATTGACTTTGCATTACTACCAATGAAAGAAGCAGAAGTTCTACCCTTCTCATTGTAGCAGGATTAAACTATAAATTAGCAGATAAAACTATAAATTAACAGCCATTTGGTGTTTAACTGCAAGTTGGATTTAACTTTCTTAACATGACTGAGTTGCCAATAACCTAGCACTAGGGTGACTTACTGGGATCCAGAGCTCAAAATGTTTCCATAGGCTGCCCATCTGTTACTTAATTTTAATGATGTCTATGTATTTAAAGAGATAATAATAAAGTCTCCTACTGAAAGTGAAAGCAGGTCTTGTGCTTTTGGTTTTACCAAAGTTAAGCTTAATGTTAGTAGAGTATGAGCTATTTAAGAAACCATGTTGATACCTGCTTGTCCTCATTCATGGTCATATAAAAACTTCCATGAAAGTACATCAGTAGATTAAAAATAGCAGATTAAATTTATTTTAGAATGTGAAACTCAAATGATTTCAGAATAAATAATTTTTTAAAGTTATTTTAAATTGGGGCTAGAATATTGTTTCCTCTGTACAACTGAGAGGTCATGCATTTATAAAGCCAGTCTACACCATCAAGGAAAGATAGTAACTACATACATCTGAAACACTAAAATAGTATAAAATGAAATGTCAATCATTCTCAGTGTTTAAAGGAAAGAAATAACTGTGTTCCAATTTTTCTCATAAAGAACTTTAATTCTGACTAGCTCATTAATTTGCATTTCAGATAGATTTTTTCCAGAAACAACTGACATACAGCACTGTGTAAGTTTATTTCTTTTATTTACTTATTTATTTATTTATTTTAAAAAAAGATTTTATTTATTTATTTGACAGAGGGAGAGAGATCACAAGGAGGCAGAGAGGCAGGCGGGGGGGGGGGAAGCAGGCTCCCCACTGAGCAGGGAGCCCGATGTGGGCCTTGATCCCAGGACCCTGAGATCATGACCTGAGCCGAAAGCAGAGGCTTTAACCCACTGAGCCACCCAGGCGCCCAGCACTGTGTAAGTTTACAAGCATACAACATGATGGTTTGAGTTACAAATACTATAGAATGATTAATACAATAGGTTCAGCTAACACCCACAGATACTTTTGTTGAGCATCAACTGACAGCAAGGCAAATCAGTGGGCTGCTGCTTGGGATGTATAAAATAAGAAGTAATTGTAGTAAGTATGTTAGCTAACTGAACTCTCTACACAGGGCACTTTACATAAACTGTGAAATCAAAATTGTAACTTCCCACATAGTATAAAACAAATTTATGTGTAACTTCCCACATAGTATACATATAACACAGTATGTATACAATGCTAGTGTACACAGTATACATGCATTTAGTGAAGAAAGAGAGTAGGGAAGCACCCTTCACTGGCACGGAAGTCACCAACACTAAGGAAATGATGGAAGTTATTCACAGATTATACAATATGAAGAAGCAGCCAATTATTTGCAATCATGCTTATGTTGGTTCATGGATTAGGGTCAGAAAAATTCATTTTAACATTTTTCATATAAGAGTTAAATACATAAGAGTGTATTTTATATATTAAATAACTATAATATATTTCTTAAATTATAGGTAATAAATTGGTTCAAATGGTAATCTTAATCTCTAGGAGACTGAGAGAGACAATTAAGATTCACCCATCTTCTCTTTTAGCCAACTTATACACTTTCTTAATATGTTTCTGTTTCTGTTTTCTAGAGTATAGAGACTAAAATTTGTGTAGAAAGTAAAATTTGAATACTCATTACATGGCTTAAAAGTCATTAGTATATGTACATATGTATAATACATACACACATATATGATTTTAAACTGACTGAACAAATTGATTTCAACTTTAATAAATGACTTACACAAATTAGATACTTGCCTAACTAAATGATTAGATTTCTGGACAATGAGATACGTAGCAGAAAGAACAAGGAATTTTGACAGAAGTGTGCATTTAGGAGAAAAGGACAGATTTTTCAGCATATCATTGTCAGAATTAAAAACTGGATACTAAGCTTTAGATAGTACATGCTTTGGAAACAGATACAGAATTTTGAGAAAGACATCATAAAGAAAGTTAAAAGCACTGAACAGATAATGTATTTGGGAATACAAAGCCTATATATAGCTAGACAGAACTCTAAATAACAATATTAGAAAAAGTAACCTCAGAAAACTGCTGAATCAAACAGGGGGTAAGTAAAAACTGAATGATCTAAATTACTGGTTTTAGCTGTTTCAGCTCCAACATGTCAAGAGTTTGGAATGTGTCGTTCCCATACTTAACAACAATAATAAAAAAAGCTGGACAAGCTGAAAAGAAAAAAACAATGACTTATTTTAGACCCATCAGAAATCTGAGGTGTGACAGGACAAGTGTCTATTCTGAAATCTGGAGAGACAGTGGCATCCACAGGGACACAGCCAATATCTGCTTAGCTGGAGCAGAAGCCACTGGAGATATCAACTGGTAGGAACACATAAAAGGTAATTTTGATGAGACTAGAGGCTAAGTTTACCCTAGCATAAAACTGAGAAACTGATTAGGAACTGCAATCTTAGTGAGGCCCCCAAACTTCCATGGATTCCTCTTGGAATCCAATCAGGTTTTAACGGAGAAAAATTGAGAAGGATTCCCTCATTATTCTGGCAGGAGAAGGGGATGGGTAATCATGCTGAAATAGAGCTTTTTCTATAAAAAGAGGTACTCTCCAGGGGAAAGGTTTTGCAAGGACCTTATTCTAGCTGGGAAGAGTGCCTTTCAGTCACACCCCTCCCTCCTACCTGTGTCCTATAACAGTGGGGAGCAGGGGGAGGACTCCGCTGAAGTCACAGCTTCAAGGAAATAGATCAGGAAGGCTAGTTAGGAAAAGGAGTCGAGTTTGGGATCCAGGGGTTAGATTGTTGCAGAAATAGTTGTAAAGATTATATCCCAGGGGGGAAATAAATCCGTGAGCTTAAAAATAGACCAAGAGAAACTTCCCAATCTGAAATGCAAAGAGAAAAATGTATTAAAAACTGTGGGGGGTGGGGAGGAAGACTGTAACATACAAGAACTGTGGGACAAATCCAAAAAGTATAACATGGGAACATGGATAATTGTAATTCCAAAAGGAGAAGAAAGAGAAAATAGAGCAGAAGAAATAATTTAAGTAAGTGTTTGAGAATTTTCCAAAATTAATAACAAATACAGAACCACAGATACAGGAAGCCCTTGGAGTATCATGCAGAATAAATATTGAAATACCCCTTCCCCAAACAAAACAACAACAACAAAACAAAAAAAAAACTAGTAACTTTATGGTCAAACTGCAGGAAAGCAACGATGAAAAAGAAATCTTGAAAGCTTGGGCGCCTGGGTGGCTCAGTGGGTTAAAGCCTCTGCTTTCGGCTCAGGTCATGATCTCAGGGTCCTGGGATGGAGGCCCGCATCGGGCTCCCTGCTCAGCGGGGAGTCTGCTTCCTCCTCTCTCTCTGCCTGCCTCTCTGCCTCCTTGTGATCTCTCTCCCTCTGTGAAATAAATAAATAAATAAATCTTTAAAAAAAAAAAAAAGAAATCTTGAAAGCTCAAAAGCTGAAAATACCTACGGAGGAACAAGGATAAGAACCATAGTGAATATTTTGTTAGAAACCATGCAAGCAAGAAGAGTAGAGTGGGACAACTAGATATCCACACACAGAAGGTGAATCTAGACACAGACCTTACACCCTTCAGAAAAATTAGCTCAATATGGATCATAGACCTAAATATAAAATGTAAAACTTTAAAACTCTCAGAAGATAACAGAGGAAAATATCTTGATGACCTTGAGTATTGTGATAATTTTTTTGGATACAAATCAAAGGCACAATCCATAAAAGAGATCATGGATAAGCTGGACTTCACTAAAATTAAAAAATTCTGCTCTGCAAAAGACAAGGTCAAGAGAAAGAGAAGACAAGCCACAAATCGGGAGAAATTATTTGTGAAAGACGTATCTGATAAAGAAATTTTACCTAAAATATACAAAGAATTCTTAAACATTCAACAATAAGAAAACTACCAACCTGATTTAGAAATGGGTCAAAGACCTTAACATACACTAAAGGAAATATACAGATGGCAAACAAACATATGATAAGATGCTCCACATTATAGGTCATCAGGGAAATGAAAATTCAAACAATAATGAAATAACAATACATACCTGCTGTAATGATCAAAATAATTTTGGGAATTGATAAACTTGTGTCACGTGGGTGTACAAGTTAACAATTCCACAACTACTATGCAACCAGCTAGAATTGAAAAAATAAGTAAATGGATGGCAGATGGTGGGAGCAGATTCATTACTGCTGGAGAGGAGGATAAGCAAAAGGAGTAGGCCAGAATGATCCAGGAGGTAATGGGTTAAAGCTGGACATGACTATGAACTTATGTTTAGCTTAATATATACCCCAATTTTTATTGCTTACAGAATATTTACAAATGTGTGTATATAAACTGGTTAGTCTACACCTGCATTCTCTGACTCTGTCAGCTGAGGGGAGCTAGAGGCACACCACCATACCAGTAGTACCAACCACACTTGGAATCCAGATATGTCCTTTTAACACCATTCTCCAGTATCAGGAACTAGGGCTCCTTGGAATAATGGCTGATTCTAGGTCTGGGGAAAGAAAGAAGATGAGCCTGGGCCACCTTATTGCACCACAAAGTAAGGAAGTGCTAAACACATGCACGCACATGCACACACAAACACATGCACACACAAACACACAATGAGAAGGTTTATCAAAGGGACACAGAAATCAACTAAAAGAGCTCTGACTGAACAAATTTGAGCAAAAAATAAAGTGGTATTAGATTATAAGTCAAAGCATGAAGTAAATATCCATAAGACCATACTAATAATAAATGACTGAGTAAAGAAATAAACGAATGTGAAGAATGGCACATAATTTATGTAGATATTATAAAGAGGTAGAGCCTAACCCCCACTACTGCATTGTGGCTTATGCATAGTGACTTCCTTTCAAAGGTCACAATATGGAAAGTACACAAAAAAGTAACTTTACAGTGGAGAAACCTGAAAAACACTGCCTACGCAAAGTGATTAAGGTCAACATTGACAGTCATAAGTCATGTTCATAGTATGTGCCCTTGATAAGCTGTGGGATGCAAATGAAACTTTACAAAAATACCTAACTCAATTCTAAACATGAGAAACACATCAGAACAATCCTAATCAAGGGACATCTAGAAAATACCTGATCAGTATTCCTTTAAATGCTGGAAGTCATCAAAGCAAAGCAAGTCTGAGAACTGCCATAGCCAAGAGTAGCCTAAGGATATATATGATGATCCCAAGACGCTCTCCTTGACCCAACTTTAGTTAGGCTCCTCTAAGTTCTCCATGCCTCAACTTTGGTGTCTTGTCCATGTGGAATCTGCACTGCCAAGTTATAGTGAGGATGTTGTAGGAACACCTGGGTGGCTCAGTCAGTGAAGCGTCTGACTCTTGATGTCAGTTCAGGTCTTGATCTCAGAGCCAAGAGTTTAAGCCCTGAGTTGGGCTCCATGTTATGTGTGGAGCCTACTTAGAAAAGAAAACAAAAAAAAATCTTAAGTCAGTTAGAAGAAAACTCCCCTCTTTGGTATCTGATCCCTCTCAATAGATGATTTAATTAATTCTTCATCCTCTACCAACCCCCAGATGATATCTAATCATTCTGATGTACCCTTAGCAATAATCCTGTAAGGCCTATTAATGAATATCATTCCTGAAAACCTCTGATGTTTCCTCTTAGGAATTTTCTATCCACTGACTTCCACCTCACTCCTTGGCTACAAATCCCCAGTTACCATGCCATATTAAGCCCTGTCCTTTACTGAGGACTCTTCTCCTATGACAACAGTTCCTGAATAAAATCTATTTTACTGTTTTAACTATTGCTAAGCTCTGGTTTTTCTTTCATGATGATTAAATGTAATGTGGTAACTTGGATAAGATCCTAGAACAGGAAAAGGACATTGGGTGCAAACTAAGGAAATCTGAATGAAGTATGGATTTTGATTAATAATAATGTATCAACATTGGTTCATTACTTGTGACAAATATACTGTACTAATATAAGCTAGTATGTATGTTACTAATGTATATAGGTACTCTATATTATCTTTGAAATTTTTCCACAAATCTAAAACTATTCTAAAATTAAAAGTTCATTGAGAAAAACCAAAGAAACAACCAAAAAGTAAATGAAAAATATTGGACAAATTTAATGTCATGTAGACTTGGGTTCTATGCCTCAGTTTCTCCAGCTATAAATGGGTGTCATAATATATATGTTGGTTGCCAGGATTTACTATTATAACTTTTTAAGTGTCTGCTTATCAATGAATGTTAATTATCTTTGCCATTTTTTATTGTCTTGATTAAAAGTGATTACAGTTAATGAAATCTAGACTCCTCATAAAAATTGATACATGAACAGCTTAACATACTTTTATCTTCCTAACAATTACATTGGCTGACTTGATAGTATGTTCATTTTGTTAAGTTCATCTGAAAACTAGGTTTGCTCATAAATTATTTATGAAAGATACAACATAAGTATAACTCTGGTAATATGTTTTAATTCTCTGAATATCCTTGAGGTTATAAAATCATAAACTATCATTCTTAAGATGTAAAGCTTTATGGAAAACAATTGGAAGAAAATCTTCTAGAATGAGTAATAGAGGACTAATGACTAGGGAGATGAGAAGCCAACAAAAGGAAAAACCACCAATTTCACATTTTTAAAATATAGTCATGCAAAAAAGTTGTTAGAATGGAGCAAAGCAATGGCAACAATATTACTTTATTCCTTAAGCAGTAGTTTATTGATTGCCAGATTTCAGAGATGTGCTAGAGATTTTGGATGCACTGTGCTGCAGTTTGAGTTGAAATTAAAAGCTTTTATCACTGGAAAAACTTCTGTTTCAGAATTATGTTCAATATCTGATTTATTAGCATTCTGGTCTCCCTTAGCCTCACGCAAATGTCCCTCCTTCTACACTCTCTATCTCAATGGAAAAGTCTCCCATCCACTGAAGTGCCCAAGTCGGAACTCCTGTCCTCAACAGTCACCATTCCATTTCTTTTTCCACCATATCTAATCTTATAGCAAGTGTTCTGTTTTGCCTTCTAGATATCTTCTAAAACTTCATTATACAGGATGGTAGCCAATAGCTACTTACAGTTAGTGAGAAACTAAAATGTGATCAGGGCAAACTAAAGAACTGAATTTTAAATTTTATGCACTTTTCCTCAATTTAAATTTAAATGTTTAAATCAACATTTAATGGTTCTGGTCGCTCAATGCCATGGACAATTCTATGATAGCAGCTGGCTGTTCTACAATTCAATTCAATTCTGACACTATCTACCTAGAGATAACATCAGATCCCACAGGTTGTGGCTCAGTCTTGCAAGTCTTCCCTCCACCCACACACACTTCAGAGGCCAGTCACAAGCCCAGGGTGTCACCTGTGCTTCCGATCTACTGGGAGATGGAGAATCCCATGACCTCCTCCTGTAGTTCAATTACTTTGCTAGAGCAGCTCA
This sequence comes from Ailurus styani, assembly GCA_002007465.1. Lineage (NCBI taxonomy): Eukaryota > Metazoa > Chordata > Mammalia > Carnivora > Ailuridae > Ailurus > Ailurus styani. The sequence continues at coordinate 2,298,839 of LNAC01000127.1, forward strand.
CAGAACTAAGAAAATCATTTGCTTCCTAGATTATAAGTTTAATATGAAGAGATGTAAGTCAGGAGCAGCCGGATGAAGAGATGCATGGAGCAAAGTGTCGGGAAATGGCGTGGAAGCTTTCACATTCTCTAAACCTGCCACTGTCCCCCAATGTCTGTGAATTTAGCAACCTGGGAGCTTTCCAAATACTGTCCTTTTGAAATTTACAGAAGCTTTATTACATAGGCCTCATTTATTAAGTCATGGTCTTTGGTGATCAAGGCAATCAGTGGCTGCCCCCTCCCTTCTCTGGAAATCAGGGTGGTGGGACTAAAACTTCCAAACCTCTAATCACATGATTAGCTCTCCTGGCAACCAAACCCCACCCTTTGATTCCTTCCAAAAGTTACCTTATTAATATAATAAGAGACACCTTTATAGCTCTCACCACTTAGGAAATTCCAAGGATTTTAGGAGCTCTGGACCAAAAACGGGGATAAAGGCCAAATATATATCTCTTTTTAGAAATCACAATATTACAATATCAGAAAACTTATAATTGCATTCTGAGGAAGTAGGCTATGTGAACACCCTTTTCAACTGTAAGTTTTATGAAATCTAAGCATTAAGTACTTCTGATAAAAGTTTAGTGTCTGAATTGGGATATGAGTTTGGAATACTTAGTAACAAAAATGTATGTAAAATATGTCCTTAGGAGTTGTTTTATATTGATTACTTATGAAATGATTATATTTTATGTTAAATATGTTATTATTATTAAAATTAATTTCACTTGTTTCTTTTCCCTTTTCTAATGTAGCTACAAGACAACGTAAAATTCCCTAAATAACTCACATCATATTTCTACTGAATTGTACTATTCTAAATTATTCCATTGTCTCCAATATCTTTCAATTTTTAAAAATTATTTATTTAAAGATTTTATTTATTTATTTGACAGAAAGAGCAAGAGCGTACAAGCAGGGGGAGTGGCAGGTAGAGAGAGAGGGAGAAGTAGACTCCCCACAGAGCAGGGAGCCTGATGCAGGGCTTGATCCCAGGACCCTGGTCAAAGGAAGACACTCAACTGACAGAGCCACCCAGGCACCCCTCCACTACTTCTTTTAATTCCTTGAGTCAAGGGAAGGGAAGCAGAATATGCTATCCCAAATGTGCCACTTTGGCAAGTGGATTGTTCTGAGTTGAAGGGAATTAAAACCCGGCAGACTCAGGGAAAACTTTTTACCTTCCCCTGAACTGCCTGAAAGAATTTAGGTAGGGGGCCTGTACCAGGCAGAGAACTATTGCCAGAGATAACTTCTTATATAAGGAGGATTTATCCGCATGTCATGGCAAGCGTTTATTTACCAAACATTGTGTCTTTTCATCTTCCCATGAATTGACTTCCTCCTCTTTGAACCCCTAGACCTCAACTCCCTTTCTCCTTAGCTCAGGATGGTGTACATAGAAGCTTCAATCACTTGACTACCTTGGAGTCTCATATTTTTTTATGGCGTTCCTATACATATGAAATTAAATGTTTTTTCCTATTAATCTGCCTTATGTCAATTTGAATATTAGACTAGCCAAAGAAACTAGGCCAGAAGAAGGGAAGAGTTTTCCCTCCCTACACAGGACACCATCATCTTTACCCTGGATTTCTACTCAGCCCTCTTAGTTTTTCTTTGTCTTTAGTGCTGATCCTCCCACCCCACATCAATGTCTTCTCCTTCCCTCCCCCCTCTCTGCTCTTTGCACTTATTCCTTCATAGAGTTGAGGAAAATCAAACTCTTGATCTCAGAGCAGAGGCAAGTTTCCAATTTTAATTTATTTTATACAGTGATCTTTCTAAAAAGGACATCATATTACACTCTTGATTAAAAAATTCATCTCTGAACTTCACAGCAGATATCACTCATAATCTTACCCCTGCTCACCACAGCAGTCTCATTTCTAACACCAGCCTCTAATCCTCATTCTGTACTCCAACCAAATTGATTTTCTTGGTTTTATCAAATGTTCTGTGCTTTTTAAAAAAGATTTATTTATTAATTATTTTAGAGAGAAAGAGATTGAAAGCATGGTGGGGAGGGGCAGAGGGATATGGAGAGAGAGAATCTCAAGCAGACTCCCTGCTGACTGCAGAGTTCATCCACATGGCTCCATCCCATGACCCTGAGATCATGACCTGAACTGAAATCAATAGTCAGACACTTAACCGACTGAGCCACGAAGGTGCTCCTGTGCTTTCTTTTGGATCTGGATCTTTTAATGTTCTATAATTCTTTATGTATTGTTCATATTTTTATCCCAAAGCCAAAATAATGACTGGCATAAAACAGACACTCAAAAGAAACTGAGTAAATGAATGACTACTGTACTAGAAAGAAAGGATTCTAGGAATTCAATTAACATATAGATGTATTTCTTGGAGTAGAATATAGGTAATCTTAAACCATTATTATTTGCAAAGATCAATAATTATATAAAACATCTTTAACACTGTCAATTGTGATTGTAATCAGTTTCACAGAAATCAAACTGCTGATCTTTTCCCTCCTAAAGTGTTTACTTTTAAACTTTCAATTGTTACTTTGCAAAATATTCATAGCATAACCTGGAAAATCTTCAAAATATCTTAGCAGTTTGCTTTAAATCTAAGGGTGAAACAAAAATTAACTTCAAAGCAAATTAGCAGTTTTTCTCATCTATTTTCATCAAAGAAAGTGCGGGAGGATTTTAGGCCCTCTGAGAGTATGTATTATAGTTCATTATGCAGGAAAAAAAAGGTAAAAATGAATCCAGGAACAATTAATATGTGAATACAGTATTACAACTACTATATATAAGTCTTTGTGAAAAGAGAAGGCATATTAAAAATTAAAATGTGCTACACATATATTATTAGCAGAATTTTTATTATTTTATCATTGACATGATTCAAGTTTCTATGATCTATTGCCAAGAACATGAGTAAAGATGTTCCTTCCTACTTTTCTAGTTTCCTCAGGGTCTTTAAGGTAATAAAAAATAAGTGGTAGCATTAGAATAAAGGGGTTAATTATGTCACAACTGAAAAATCGTAGGATTAAAAGTTGTAAACAGTAGAAATCGCTAAGATCAAGACAACTTCAAGAGTCTCTTTCCTCAGTGGGTTAGTACTCCAGTCCCTCAACAGTTTAGAATAATATGACTATAAAATTACAGAGTGGAAAATAATTTTGTAGGTCACCCAGCACAATCTCCAACCTGATGCAATAGCCTCTCTACAATAACAGAAAATAAATGTGTCTGCTTTTAAATTTTTCTACTGATGTGACATTTCCTCTATAAAAAAGCAGACAATTCTGTTTAGGGCCACTCTAATGGTCTGAAATTAGACGTGGCTGTAATCTTGGCTTTTGAAAGTAAACAGGATACATCTAATCTCTCTTCCACATGACAGTTTGTTTTTTTTTTTAATTAAACTTTGAGAATGCTTATACCACTCCACCCACAAAATCTATTTGCAATATGAAGTTTCCTAATTCCTTCTAGGGTATTTCAAAACACATGGCTTTTACAATCTTTATATGTTGGCACTCATTTTCTACACACACTTCAGTTTATCATCATTATGAAATGTGGCATCCAATACATTCTGGGTGGTAGCAGACATTTGTTTTTTGATGTTATAAATTTATCATAACACTTAAAATAGCATTTGTTTTTAATTAAGTACAACTAATATTTAAGAAATACCTGTTTTGCACAAAATATTGTGCTATGTTTCTTTTTTTTTTAAAGATTTTATTTATTTATTTGACAGAGAGAGAGATCATATCACAAGCAGGCAGAGAGGCAGGCAGAGAAAGAGGAGGAAGCAGGCTCCCCGCTGAGCAGGGAGCCCGATGCAGGCCTCCATCCCAGGACCCTGAGATCATGACCTGAGCCGAAAGCAGAGGCTTTAACCCACTGAGCCACTCAGGCGCCCTGTGTTATGTTTCCAAGAGTATGTAAGAAGTCAAAAAGACTAAGATACCTACCTTAAGCTTTAGCTATTCATCATCAATGGTATCCTACAACATGCTGAATTTTTGCAGCAGAACCATGATTCAAAAAAAATAGTTCTAAACCATACTTCATATTTTGTATAAAAATTGATGTCATTAGCTTAGACCGTGCCTACTGTGGTGACATACAAGTAAAACTTGAATCTACCTTATCATATTTGTAAATATTTCTTAGCTTTATGCCATTAGCATGTTGCTTAGCTATACAAGGCATATTAGTTTGAACTATGTGTTTGTTTGAAGCTATAATGGATATTACATTTTTGATAAAGGTGTTAAATATAAAAGCGATAAGTAAAAAATTCAGTGGTATATTTTCTAAGACTAAGCTATGCTGATATTGAATCAATACTCTTTATGTATAGGGTCCATTCACTATCTTGATGGAATTTATATATGTATAAAATCTTTATCATTGACATGATTCAAGCTTCAGTGATTTGATTTAGTGAACATGAGTTAGCATTTCTTCTGCCTTTTCTAGGTTATTCAGAGTCTAAAAAGTAATAAAAGCCAGGGTACCTGGGTGGCTCGGTCATTTGAGTGTCCTAGTCTTGATTTTGGCTCAGGTCATGAGGTCAGGGTCATGAGTTGGAGCTCCACATTGGGTTCTGCACTTGGCTGCTTAGCGGGGAGTATGCTCGAGATTCTCTCTCCCCTTTGCCCCTTACCCCTGTGCTCTCTCTCTAAAATAAATAAATCTTTAAAAAAGAAGTAATAAAAGTCAAGAGGTATCATTAACATAAATGCATTAATTATAATGAATAAATGTGTGTGCATGCATATGCAGGTCTTTGTGTGTATGTACAGCAGTTCTTCCCAGACTATAGTCTAATAAAAACAACAACAGCAGTCATAATGGTTTACTGGGACTGCTACTCCAAACAAAAATCTGCTCCTTCCTAGTAATAACTATATCTAAATATTGATAATCCTTCTATTTAATAATGAAGTTTAGAATTTTGCCAGTCTCCCAACAAATCGTATATTCTTCATGGTTCCTCAAATATGATTAAAAACTGTTGTATTTACCTAAAATTTATCAAAATTTAATAAACAAATCCTCTGCTATGTGTCAGACATTATGCCAGATATATGCTTTTAATACTTCTGCATGCAATAAATTTAACTTAAAGTTATTTTACTTAAACTTAAATTTAAAGTCATTTAATTAAGCTGGGCTCTTGTTCATATCTCTTTATATACCATGAATTTCAAATTGCACTTAGGATAGTTATTTTTCATGTTTTCTGATTATTCTTTGTATTCTCTAATCCCAATGCACTTTAATCTCTTTGGAGGAAGGAAGTGGAAGATAGTAGGCACTCAGCAATTATTTCTTGTTCCATTGTGGACATTGAAATAATTTTACTTTCCTATGTGTAGTTGCCAATGTGTACTTTTTTTTATCCTCTTGCTTCTCATTATTTCACTTTAGTGCTATTTGTTCTTTTTTTCTTTGATGTATATGAATCAAGAACCACAGAATATGAAAAGCTAATGATAAAGGTTTAGATTAAAGCTAAGTTAAATTTTTTATTTCTATTTTAAAGTTTTAAGCATGTTTTTACATAGATACTTATGAACATAGAATTGCTTATTAGTTTTTCCTGCCACTTTGATGTGTACTTCCTAAGATCTGATTTATCATAGTTTTTTTTTTGCCTTAATAAAATTTATTGGTGAATTGGCATGGGCTATTCATTTAACTCAATAAAAAATTATTGAGCCTCTGCTATATGCTAAGGACTCTTCAAAGTTCTAGAGATAACTAATAAACAATAAAAGTCCTGCCTTCACGGAACTTCTGTTCAAATTGGAGAGGAGGGGCAGTAAATAGACCCTCTTCCCTTAAAAATTATATGTATGTCAGAGGGGGTAAATAATTAAAGAAACAGAAAAGATAGCAGGAAAATAATTCAGAGGGTTGAGAACTCAGTGATGCTCTTTTATAGGGTGGTTAGGAAAGACTTATCTAATAATATGATGTGTGAGCAGAAACCTGAGAAAATTAAGTCAATGACCCACGTAGATTAAGAGCTTTCCAGAAAAGAAGAAGAGCAAAGATCCTCCACTGTAAAGCATCTTAGGAAAAACTGAAGAACTTGGTAAAGTATAGCATGGTGCCCGAAGGGAAAGTACTAGGAGGTCAGGTCAGGTCAGGTCGACCACAGGTGATCTCTGAGGCCATGGTGAGAGTTTTGGGTTTTCCTCCATGTGATTTTGAAGGCCATTTGAGAATTGTAAAGAGAAGAATGGCATGATTTACTTATGTTTTCAAACAATTCATCTGAGTATAGAATATAGACAAGATGGGGAGTAAGGATGAATTGAGTCAGGGTGTGTGCTATTGCATCATCCTGCTAGAGGGATGATGATGGTTTTGAAAATGTTGAATTTTATCTAAGACTTGTGCTCATGAAAAGAAGCAGTTAAGAACATTTTATCTAAGACTTGTGCTCATGAAAAGAACAGTTTTTTTGTGTTCTGGAAAATGGACAGCCACAACGGACTACCCTGTCTTCCTATGACTCCCATAAGACTCAACAAGGACTTCCTTATTAACTATGTCTATACAATACCATTTCTTTGAGATCTTCCTCATGAATGACCATCTGGTTATTGCATTAGCCTTAAAGAAATCATCTCTCTAGTTGTGAAGGACCTTTAGTCCTTCACAGATTGGAGAGTATGTAGTAATTTGAATGGCAAAATGGATTTTCAAAGTATTACTTGGAAAATTGGCTGACAGATTTCTGTGGTACATGAGAAAAAGAGAGAAGTCAACAGTGGATCCAAAAGATTTGGCTTGAGCAAGAGAAGAAGACAAATCTAAGGAAGACCACGAGAAGGACTGTTTGAGAGAGAGAGAGAGGAGTTCAAGAATTAATTTTGGACATATTCATTTTGAGGAGCCTGTAGGTCATTCTAATTATAGTTTTAAGTGGGCAGTTAAATATTTTAGTCTGAAGACACTGAGGGTGAAGATGGGATTGAAGGTATTAAATATTGGAGCCACTAGCCTGTAAATGGCTTCGAGCCACTGGTATGGATATTACCCAAAGCAGGGCTTCTCAAGTTTCAGCACATGTAAGAACCACCTTGATAGATTGTTAAACACAGATTTTTGGGCCCCACTTCAGAATCTGATTCTGTAAATTTTGGGTGGACCTGAGAAATCTGCATTTCTAACCAATTCTTAAGTGATGTTGACTCTGGACCATGTGAGGACCATATTTAGAAAATGAGTACAGCTTGGAAAGGAAGAGATAATAAGACCTAAAGAGGTGACATGTCAATGTCTAGAGATTGGGAGCAAAGGGGCCTGAAAAGAGCATTCAGTGACTTAGAAGAACCAAAACAGTGGTGCCATGGAAGCAAAACGGGAACATCAAGAAGAAAGAAGGACTGGGCTGTTTCCAAGCTGCTGATCGATTGAGTAAAATAAGCAGAGAGAATTTACTAGTTGATTTGACAAAGCAATGCTCTAGTTATATAGCTAAGCAATGTTTGAGACCCTTATCAGATTATATTTGTCCTTAATGATCTTTTCTGATTTTATCAGCCAATGTCAATTTCTGATTTCACCTATTATTTTTTTTTAGTTTCTTACATCATTAATTGACCTATATATGATATATATATTTCTCTCTTTCAACATACACACACACACAGACCTCTAAATGATACCCTGAACAAACGAATCCTATCTTCTAATCACTAGAGTTTAAGTGGTTTAAGTAAAATTTATTATATGTAAATTCTAGTCCTTCTTTTGTGTTTCACATTCAATCTCATACTTCTACTATTCTTATAACATTTCTGCCATGAGACGTGTGGGGTCTTTTCCCACACAGAGCAATCTGCAACACCAGTGGGGTGTCCTACAACTTAATTCTGGCACTATCTGCCTGTAGTTAGTGTTAGATTCCACAGGTTAAGAGCTCAGTCCCATAAGACTGCTACCTGCTTCCCCCTACCAGAGCTCCAGATGCCAATCACAAGTCCAGATTGCCACCCACGCTTCTGATTGATTGGCTATAAATCAGAAGTTTCCATCACCTCCTCCTTGGCTTTAATTAATTTGATAGAATGATTCACAGAGTTCAGGGAAAAAGGAAAAAATTACTTATTGTTCACCAGTTTATTATAAAGGATATGATAAAGGATACAGATGAAATCCAAAAGGAAGTCGTGTATAGGACAAAGCATGTCAGAAGAGGTATGGAGCATCCATGCCCTCTGAGGGTCTTGCCACTCTCCCAGCACCTGCATATGTTCAACAACCTGGAAACTATCCAAACCCCATTGTATTTCTGGGAGTTTAATGGAGGCTTCATCAGACAGCCATGATTGATCATTAACTTCATTTTCAGCCTCTCCTCCCTCTCTGGAGCATGGGGCTGGAGCTGAAAATTCTAAGCTGCTGGTTCTTCTTCTTTCTTCTTTCTTCTTTCTTCTTTCTTCTTTCTTCTTTCTTCTTTCTTCTTTCTTCTTTCTTCTTTCTTTCTTCTTTCTTCTTTCTTCTTTCTTCTTTCTTCTTCTTAACTCTAAGCTTCTAATCATGGCTTGGTGTTTTTTGGTAACCAGCCCCCATCATCTCATTAGAACAAAAGACACTGACATCGACCTTGAAATTCAAAGTAATTTAGGAACTCTGTGTCAGGAACTGGGGTCAATGATGAAATATTACAAAAAAGATGTTCCCAGTGCTCATCTATACATATTGATAGATAGATAATTATAGATAGATAGATAGATAGATAGATAGATAGATAGATAGATAGATAGAAGTATATATCTAGATGTCTAGATATACATACACACACACTCTGGTTCTAATATTATCTGTTTTTTTATAGAGTACTTTTTATGATGAAAACACTGAAAAATTCTTTTCTGAATGCCATTTTGGTTTTTTAATTTCTGGAGTGGAATAATATTTTATTAAACTACAAATTAGGTTGTATTTTGCTCTCATCCTGACAATAATGTAGACCAACGATTATCTAACATTTATTTTTGTTTAAATTCTCACATCCCTTCTAACATGGAGAAGATTTGATATTAAGTGGAAAGATTAAAAATATAATGATAAAAATCCTATAGATTTAGGGTTTCTAGAGTCTACAAATCCACTGTGATTATATGCATGCTATTGTAGTTATGCACCTATGCCCTTTTTAGGGAATGGTAAATAGCTTTTACTGGATTAGCAAAGGAATCTCAAAACTATTTGAAAGTATCATCCTAGATGGAAAGCTCCTATTTTTATGATTTTTTTGGCCTTGTTCTCACCTGGTAAGAGTCATGCTGTCTTGGTATAGTTTATATTATGCAAAATGAACTTCTTTTACCTGATGACTCATTTTCTTATTTAAGAAAACCCACAAATTAAAATACTCATTATGTATGGAAGGCAAAATACATATGATCCTAAACCACATGCCTTAAACAAATGCTGATTTTTCTGAACAAAGCATGTCCCATTATGATCTTGTGTGATGTTTAATCTCATTCTCAGAGAAAATTGTTTTTAATCTACAGGAATAAATATATGGAAATAATGCCTTAGTAAAACAGGCACATACATTCTTTAATTTAATATTCCTGTTATTCATTTGAAGTTGCATGAAGCAATATCTTATTTCTGTAAGGGAGAAAGATCATATTAATCAATAAGACAAATGAAAGATGGAAAGTAAAAATAGTATAGACATAATTAATATAATTTTTTAAAAAACAATTTTTCCTCAGCCAAAATGTGAAGGAAAGTGAAATAAAGAGAATCCGTGGAGGAATGGATTAGCATGAATAGGGGATGTTTTTAATTTTTCCCAATGATTTTCCTAAGACCACCCTAAATAAACATAGTTGAAGTGAAAGCAGATACTTGTTCTGCATAAGCAACCTTGCTTGTATCTTATCACTGAACTTTCAAAGAGGATGAAGACTTTAATCCCCAATATCTGAAAGTATGGAACCTCCCCTGAATGGAGTAAGAGTGTAGAGAGGACAACATTGTCCTTTTTAAGGACGGCCTGCTGAGTATTCTCAAGAGAGCACTATGGTGAAGTGGACATTACTGTCATATCATATCAAAGCAGCCATGGCATAACAGTTTGGGATCTGGATTAAGAAACAAAAAATAAGGTTTAAATAATTCAGAATTCACTAATTGCAAAGACAATGTGACAAGGCGGTATGTTACGAATACCAGTATCAGACAGATCTGGGAATGATATTTGATTCTCCTACATACTAGATTGTGAAATGGGATGAACTCTCTAAATTCTTGGAGCTTCAATTTTTCATGTTTTAGTTTGCTAGGGCTGTCATAACAAAATATTACAGATTTAGTTGCTTTACCAACAGAGATTAGTTTTCTCACAGTTATGGCGTCTGGGAGTCTATGATCAAGGTGCCCGCTGATTTGATTCCTTTCTAGGCCTCTCCTTCTGGTTTGCAGATGATTGCATTCCTGCGGTGTCCTCAGGTAGCCTTTCCTCTGGGACGTCTGAAAGAGAGTGCTGGTCCTTCACAAGGACAGCAATCTTATCACATTAGGGCCCCACCCTATGACTTCATTTAACCTTTGTTACCTCCTCATAGGTCTATCTCAAAAAACTATCACATGGGGGCACCTGGGTGGCTCAGTCCTTAAGCCTCTGCCTTCTGCTGAAGTCATGATCTCAGAGTCCTGGGATTGAGCCCCTGATAGAGACTCAGATCGAGACCCAGATCGAGACCCAGATCGGGTCCCTGGATCAGGCTCCCTGCTCAGCGGGGAGCCTGCTTGTCCCTCTCCCACCGTCCTGCTTGTGTTCCCTCTCTCGCTGTGTCTCTCTCTGTCAAATAAATAAATAAAATCTAAAAAACAAAAAACAGTCGCATTGAGAGTTAGGGCCTCAACACATAAATCTTGGGAGAATACAATTCAGTCCTAACAATCATCAAAAAGATAAAAGAAAGTGAACACATGTTCACCGTTGTCCATTCTTTACCCTCTGCTTTGCCTTGACTAAATTTTAGTCAGGTTTCTCTTTTAACTACAGACCCCCGAAAGCTGCTTGGCCCAAGTCTGATGAAGAACAAACCCTACCTTGTTAGCTTTTCTTGGGAATCAGCTGTTTGCAGGGAGACACTTTTCCTATCAGACCCTACTGGCCATTTCCAGTTTCCCCACCAAAGATTCTGCCTCTATGTGCTGGTCCCTGTTTTATCCTATAGAAGAAAAAACCTTGTTCTGTTTGAATTTGAGATGGTCACAGATTTCTGAGATTAGAGCAGTCTCCCTATTGCAATATTTAGTTTTTAAATTAAAGTATCCTTCTCTCTAAGTCCAGATTTGTCCAGTTTGACAAAGGTTAAAAATGTCTATTTCACTGATTTATTTTGAGGTTTCCAAACCATCTGGCATAGCATCTACTACATCATGGGTGAATAGTTGCGTGTTCCTGGGCATTTGGCTTACTTGTTAAAGTCTGTGTAGTTTGACAATTAAATAATAATTTGAAATAAATGTATAAATGTTGCTATTTCTAATATTCTCTCAAATAATAGGCAGACTTTAGAATTTTGTATCTTAAGAGGTTACATTCCAAAGACTTCATGGAAAATCATCATACTTAAAATTTGTAGTTGCATTCCAATGTATGGAGTCATATAACATCAAAATTTCCTAGGACAACAAATACACTTATGGAGTATAAATGTATGATTTTATTACTGTGACTTCTAAGGCCTGTCCAAAAAAATCTTAAAAAAAAACCTTTACCATATGCACAATGATGAATATGAAACGAATGAATAATATATTCCCTAAGTGTCATTACACTGATTTTTTTTTTTTTGGCACCAGCAAAGCTCTTGCTTTGTCTTAGGAGAACTTGCTATATGATGGTAGGAGGGAGGAGGTAATAAACTCATATTTATGAAGTGCTCACTACTGATGTGCTTTCTGTCTGATGCTTTAATTATACTACATCATTTACCTTTGGGGCAGGTGCTATTATCTCCATTTACACATCTAGGAATTAAGGATCAGAGATGTCAAGTTCTTTGCTCAGGGTCATGCAGCTGTTAAAAAGAATAGTCAGGATTTAATCAGAGTTCTATTTATATACCCAATAAAGTGTTATCTTTCTACTATAATATCTTGTATACCTATGAAGGAATAATACATATCCTAACAGGGGCAAATGAAAAGGCTTGTGCTTTAGGAAATGAAGAAGTGAGACAGGAAAAAAGAGCTTTCAGGAAATAGAGAACATTTGCTTTGAGTTATGATCATAGAAAAGGTAGTTTTACGTAGCTTGAGACAATTGATACTGCATTTTTATTAGGACAAATAACCATAAATGAAAGTTAAATAACTGAGAAAGCCTACTTCAAAATATTCATGATGTTGCCTCTATTAATTAATCTCACACAGAAACCACTGTGTTGGTTTTTAATGCTAAAATGTGTGAAATTTAAATTCATATGTTAATATGATCGAAACTATTTTGCATAATTAGGACAAAGCTTTCATGTTGTTATGTTGACCACGAAACCTTCAATATTAAAAAAGAAAGAAAACTTGATCTAAATAAAAGGGACACAAAAAACTTTAACAAGAAAAAAGTCACAAATATTAAGAATAAAATAAAAAGTAACTTTTACATGGGAGGAATAATACTTAGAACATTTAAATATAAGCTTGATATTTTATAGAAGGATTCATTTAATGTCAAATAGAAACTGTTTTGTTCTTTTGTTCATTAACTGATTAATTCATTTTTGGATGCATAGTCCTTCATAATGATATACTGTCCTTGAGATGTAGGTTAAATTATACACAATTTTTAAAATTTTTTTTAAAGGTTTTATTTATTTATTTGACAGAGAGAGAGATCACAAGTAGGCAGAGAGGCAGGCAGAGAGAGAGGAGGAAGCAGGTTCTCCACTGAGCAGAGAGCCTGATGAGGGGCTCGATCCCAGGACCCTGAGATCATGACCTGAGCCAAAGGCAGAGGCTTTAACCCACTGAGCCATCCAGGCACAAATTTTAAAAAATTTTGCACAACTTCCCTTATATACTAAGCAATATGACTAAAACCAAGTGGATCTTTTTGTCTACTTACAGCTTTAGTCTATGGACTTGTCACTAACATTCATTATTTAAAAAGAAAAAGTAGAAGAAAGAGGAGGAGGAGAAGAAGAAGGATAAAAATCAATGATTTATTTTATGTTCTTCAAAATAGACAGATATCTATCAAAATACGGTGTATTTTATTCCTGAAAAAACCAACATTTAAAAATCTTGACTTTATTTAAAAAGTAGTTTATGTAGTAGTCTCTGAAAAGAAGTTAAACTGGAGAGATTTACCTTTTTTTTTGCAATATATGCCCACTCCTGCCTGAGCAGAATAAAGAGCAACCTGGATATTCTTAGAGTATTGCATATCATTTAAAATTCAAGCATTTTCTCATAGTTTTGTAAGTAATTTATCATGATAATCGTGATTATAATTGCACTGATCTTGCTCCTAACTCATATTGTTATGATTTTATGCTACTTTCATCTCTTTAGCCAAATAAAATAATAAAGATGTAAATGTAGGTTCCCTTGCTTATATCCCTTGCCTTTTTCTTTAACCCTTCTTCCCACATTAATTTTCTCCTCTTGCTTTCTTGTCTATCTTTTAATGGGATAATATCAATAGGCTCTTCTGAGTGTGCCAGCAACTAAATCATCCTCTATAAGTGACATCTCAAGCCTCCCTGTTCCTTTTGTGTATCACATCTATGTGGGTCCCTGGTGGCTCAGTTAAAGCTTATTCTTAGTGGAGCACAGTAAGAATATTATCTGAAAGCCAAAGTGCATCAAACTCAACTGATAATAAAGTAAAAGGATTTCAACTTTCCTTACTTGCACAGTAACTTAGTAACCTAACATCAATGATTACATGTCTGAATAGCATTCACATAGAGCAAGCTACTTGACAGCAGAAAGAAACAATACATAAATATTTCAGTACCTTGGAGTAAACCCAACTTATAACATTAAGTTGTGCCTGTTTAAAATCTTTCCCAAAACGTATCATTTTCAGTTCTTCACCCAAGCCCAGCTGTATCTACAATGGTTTAATGAAGTAGTTACCCATTGAATTTCATCTATGTCAAGGGAATCTAAGCACTTCAGTTATAATAGGATATTTCTCTTCTTGATAACTGAATTTTATTCCTTGAAACAAAACATTTGCCACTACCTCTGTGTCTCTTTGCAAAGAAACACAGAGAAGCTTTACGAATATACATGATTATCAGTGATTTTAAAGAAAATGGGAAAGGATTATTTGTTCTTGATAACTAGCTTTATACAGCAGAAACAAATATTTCAAAACTTTCAAAAATAAGTGATAAAAACATGAAATTAATAGAAAATAAGGTACCATATTAAGAGAATGATGTTCACAAAAGAAAAAAGTATTTTTTTCCCCACTGGTAAACATCGGCAGGTAGTTCTAACTACACATGGGAGGTAACATACCTAAAGTACCTAGCATGGGGCCAGTTCCCTCATATATGCTTAATTACTGGCAGCTATTCTCTGAACAGATGATCAGTTGGTAAGGCTAATTAAAAGCTAGACGAATTGGTTCCACATTTTTAAAATATGTTTACACAGAGACATTTGTGTCTACTATGCAATATACATAATTAGATAATGATTTGTAACAATGGGTACTAATGAATATAATACAGTACATAAAGAAAGATAAAACAATAAAAATTTGTCTCAAAAGAAATTCATACAAGGATTACTTTCTTTTTTCTGTATTATCCTTTCTGATTTTTTATTAAGATACACAACTATATTTCTTATAAAAATAATTAGGAAAAACAGGTGAATCTCTTTAAAATACATAGTCTAAGTTCATAAATATCTGCCTCAAAATAGACATGCTTGCTGCTACTCCATGTAATTTTTCTACAGTTTTAAATAGTGTTGACTAAAGAAAGGTAGTAAAGTAAGTACTCAGAGGTCAGGACCACTTCAGTTCATAGAACTGCTGCTCAAACACTTAGATTGTCTTTAATTCAAATTAATTATTAGATCATCAATGCTGTTGAGTGCTGTCCACTTTAAAAGTTTTACTGATACAAATAAAAAGAAAAAAAAATTAAAAAGTTTTGCTGATACATAAAAAATTTTTAAAAAATCAAAGATTTAAAAATCTTTCCTAAAATAAATAAAGTTTTGCTGATTCCAATGTGCTCAGTAAAGAATGAAGCATATATTTTTTTTGCATTTTCTGAATATCACTTGTAAAGTCACCTTTTAAAAATATAGCTACTATTTGGGAATGGGGGAAATTGGAATGCTGTTTCTTTACATTTAAATAAATAAGAACTCTATGTCTAGTTTACTTTGATGGAAAAACCACAAAATGTTAAGTCAGGGCACACAGAGCTAGTTTTGTGTTCCCAGCAGTAAGTCGTTCCACTTGTGATGCATTTGTGGATTTGTTATAGTTGGGAGAATGACGTAAAAAGATCAAGCTTGAAACACTGTTTTGGAAAAGCAGGACATGGTTTCTTATAACAGATTTTAAATATGGAGAAGAACATACTAAGAAAAAGTACCCAGGAATTGGATGCTGACCAGTTAGAGGGTGGACACTCTATTATTAAGGGTCAATTTTGAACATATTTTTTAACCTTTGAGTAATATTCAGGGCTACCATCCTCCAGGCTGATACAGGTCTGCACAACAGCTCCTGGCTTGGTGAACAGAGACCAGGGACAATTACAGGTCCCACTTACTCTTTGGCAGTGAACACCCTGAGTAGCTGGTCATGTTTAAATTCATGCATTCCTGCAGCTAGAATCCTAACATGCAAATCCTGACTGCACCTTTTATTGTCTATTTAACTTGGTGCAATTTAGCTGACCCCTGTAAACATCATTTTCCTTGCATTTAACTAGGGATAATGAGAATGCTTTCCACCCTGAATTATATGAGAGAAAAATAAAAGAAAGAGAAGTCTTTAACATAGTGGTACTAAATTAATTTTAATGATAATTTTAGTCTGTATGAAAATGCCATGGCTATGGCGATGCTATATGCAGGGGCTTATGAAATAAGATGGTTATAATATGATGCGGTGTGTTCTATAGTAATATCATGACTGCCTCTTATTTCATAACCCCCTGCAAATAGCATTATCATAGCTGTGGCATTTTTGTACAGACTAAAAAAATCTAATAAAAAGTATGTAAAGGTTCTCACTAATTGGCAGTTGTGAGAAGGTATGGAGAATAAAAATTCTGTGGTTTAAAGTTAAAAAAAAAAAAGAGCGGAGCTTGAGCCCCTTTCAGTCCCACCACAATAGCCAGGGTTAGAGGATGTGTTCCACTCTCCTGCTCTCCTGATAGGGAGCCAGTAATCTCTTAAGTCTTATCTCTAGATGAGCATCTAGGCAATAAAGCCTCACGAACGTGCACTGTATCATGAGGACATGGAAAGCATAGCTCCAGAAGTCAAATTAATGTGTACTGGGGGAACGTCATTAAAGAGGACAATTATAATATCTCAAGGACTTAAACCTAGTAACCCTGAAACTTTATCAATGGGTTTCTGGTCAGAGCAACGGGCTTGCTCTCAATGGTCAAAGAGATAAATGATTTTGAAAAATATAGTATTTTAATATAATTTTATTTTTAAATTAATTTGAACTGAGAAAATCAGCTGCTTAAATATATGTGGATTTGGTGATGAGCTTAAGAAAACAATCAAGAAGTTAGCGTGTTCCAATGTTCAAGAGTTTTGCTTGATGAGTTTTTTATGTGTGGGTGAAAAACAGGTTATGCTCCAGATGGAGCAAAGTGAAGTTTCTAGGATGGTGTTACAGTCATGCTGAGACTATTGACAAGGGGAAGTTACAATGAGCTGTAAGGCAAATGTAAAATTATCAGGATTTTTGTGATTTCAAAGAGATAACTATTGGAAATATTTAATTCTTAATAGTAAGCATGGAACTTACTACAATATAATTTAAGGGTAATACTTGGCTGCATGCTAATAGTTATTCAATTATAAGATGTAAGATAATTATTCAAAGATTGACAAAAGGATATATACCGCAGTTATGACTCCTTCCTGAAAGAACCAATTTACATGGGTAAACCAAGCTAATAAACCAATAATATTTAATTCTTAATAGTAAGCATGGAACTTACTATAATATAATTTAAGGGTAATACTTGGCTGCATGCTAATAGTTATTCAATTATAAGACGTAAGATAATTATTCAAAGATTGACAAAAGGATATATACCTCAGTTATGACTCCTTCCTGAAAGAACCAATTTACATGGGTAAACCAAGCTAATAAACCAATAAAAATAATACATTTGTATTCTCTGGAATTCAGGAAATCAAAAGCTCGTTGAAAAACTCATATTTTCCTTTACAGAAAATATTGGCTTTTTAATAATTATTTCTGCTATGAGCAGTCAATAAGTTTTTTCTACAGGTACAATGGAATTGATAGGAAAGGGGATTAGTTATTTGGATATTTTCACACACATTTTTAGCAGTTGTTCAAAGTCTTAGTTATAATCTCTTTAGCAGAATGAAAAATTAATTGAATAAAACAAGGTATTTTTTCTTTTCTTTTCTTTTTGGTAACTTGTTATGGACTATGACTACAATAATTTTAATATTCACTAGCATATTTTTAAAAAATCACAATACTGGTAAGATCATTACAAAATAAGTATTAAGTAAATTCATTTATTACTTCTGTCTTCTGGTCCTTATGTTTTATCATTTGAGAATACACCTCAAATTTCTCTCCACATGACCATTTCCACTCACTCATCACGCAAACCTAACAATATTTACTGAGTATTAAGTAAGTGTCAGTCACTGTGCCAGAATAAGCATAAAACATACCCTCTCTGAGCTTGGAATTGTGAACTTATTAAATAAAAGCTGCTGGACTTCATATGCTAAGTATACAACTAAAAGTTGCTTATATGAATTCTCTAATAAAAAATATAAGATGATGACATAAAACTTAAATTGTAAGGCAAACAAAGGATTGATATAGATTATACATTATTTATTTAGTCATATTTGAAAATGTTATAGCTTATTATAAGAAAAATATTTGAAGAATTTCTAGGATTCTTTAAAAGACAATTTTATATGGCTTATGGACTAGGAAAGGAATTTAATAAAATAGACTTTTACTGCTATACACACTGCTCTGGGCTAATTCTGTCCTAAATCATGGCAACATACAATTACAAGGACTTTCACAGATTAAAAAGCATTGGGACTGAATAGAACAGCACCTGGCATACAGAACAGATTTGTTTCAAAGCACTAAAAATTACGTTTTACTTCATTACTTAATCTTCTGCTGTGATGGTTGGCTTTGATAAAGTAAAAAATAGCCCTTCTGACAGCTGGAGTGTCAGGAGGAATTGAGACATGTAAGAGAAACCACAAACTTTTCAAAATGGACTACATTATAACTTGTAAAACAGATGAACTGTTTCAGACCAAACCAGGATGTTCCTAACAGACTAAGCTTAAGTCTTAAACTCTTTCCAGGTCATTAGACACATGTATTCCAAGAAAATGTTACAGTAACTCCTCATGTACTCATGCGTTCTAAAGATAAGACCACTGTTCTCAAAACTCTAATTTATAATTTTATATAATCTCTGACAAGATCATTTCATGACTAAATTCTGTCCTACAAACTTTATTAGTACCCCTTCTGTAAGGCTACTTTTTTGAGATGCCCCAGAAGTCTCCATATTGTGGGATTTTTCTTGTTTTAGCATGTACTAAACCTAACTCTATTAATCTTGTACATTTCTGTTAGCCTTTGGCCCGTGTATATATAAAGCTTATTTAATTGCAAATGTTTTGGTTTTTAGTCTTTATGAGGGCTAATAATGAAATTTGATATCAGAAATATTCAACAGGACATATGGTAGGCTTGCCCTCATGTAATCTAAAAATAAAGTTAGGTCTAGAATCAACAACAGAAGTTGTAGATCTTCTCTCTACTGCTTGAACATTAATATGTTTCACCATTGATCTGCTTCTTTTGGTGTCTGAGAATTTTCCTTTCAAACTGTGTTTTTTATTCTTTCTTTGTATCTTTCACATTAAAGAAATGCTGTAGCAGCATAAAATCTTTGGAAGACCTTCTCTATGTTTTTAAATAAATGATTTGTTTTGAAATTCTCTTAGTTTTAAAGAAGAGTTGCAAGTTGTACAAAGGTCCTTGTAGCTTACAGATTCTCCCAGTATTAATGTATTACATAATCACGGAATATTTATCCAAACTGGAACATTAACATTAGCATTACTATCAACTAAGCTATAACTTTACCAAGATTGCCACTAAGGTCTTTTTACTGTTCCATAAATCAACCCGTGATATCGTATTACATTTAGTCATCATGTTTCCAGGTTCTTTCTGTTCTGTTAGTTTCTCAGTCTTTAGTTGTTTCTCATGGTTTTGACAGTTTTGAAAAATACTGGTCAGCTATTTAGATTGTCTCTCAGTTGGGTTTATCTGATGTTTTTCTCATGAAGCCTGATGATATTAATCTGACTCATTACTGGTGATGCTAACCTCGATCACTTGATTAAAGTAGTGTTTGCCAGCTTTCTTCACTATTTTCCCCTTCACATCCTCTATCATTTGAAAGTAAGTATTAGGTTCAACCCATAATCAAGAGGAGAATTAAGCGCCAACTCTTAGGAAAGGGGAAGTTAGTACATATAGTATTTAGAATTTTTCTCTAAGAAAGACTTTCTTTTTTCTCTATTTATTCAATCAGTGCCATGTTGGATTCTTGTACATTTATTTCATAATTTTAATTATAATCCAATACTACATCACTTAAATTGTTGCTCAAATATTTTCTTCTTGTCCATTGAGAGTGTTTTCAGGTAATCTCTGTATGTTCCCATTCCTTCCTCTTCTTCCCCTCACCTTGTACTTCCTTAACTTTCTGGCATGATAGGATGTTCTTGATTCTTGTATTTTCCCTACCCTGGCCCTAGAATAAGATATTTCTTCAAGAAGCCCTGATTTTTTTAAATAGAAAATGGTATTTAAAAAACAAAATCTGAAAATCAGCTTCCTATATTTTGATAGCTTACCATACTATAAATTTTACTCTTCATATATGGAATTAAAATAATAATAAAATTACATTTCAAAGCTTATCTTACTTCTAGAATACCATCATATGGAAGTTAATTATATGATGAAAATTTGGGACGTATAAAATCAATTTTGTTGTTGAGGGTGATGGGGATATCTGGGGTCTGATGCCAGCAGGCATCCACTGACTTACTAGTTGAGGGATCATTGTGTTTCTGGAAGTTGTTCCTAGAAGGATCTGGTTCTCCAGCTCCTAAATGATTTTGTAAACTGCCTGTTAGTTAACCTGTAATAATCTCTTCATCCTTAAAATAGCTTCAAAATTCTATTGTCTGAAACTAAGAATGTCAACCCATTGACTGACTGTGGGAGATAAAGTGCCAAATACAGGTCATCAATTCAGGACATATACTGTATCTTAGTGTGACATCCAATCAATCTGAGAAGCTATAACTGTGAAGAAGAGAAAATCAAATTTAGACTTAGTATCCAGCCATAATTAAATACCTCTCAATTTCATCATCTTTAATCATGGATTTGAGCCATCAATGTAAGTTCACCGTGATGCATACCACTTTGCAGGGGTACATATATTAGACAGTAAACTTGCGCAAATGAAACATTCGTACCTTCAAAACTTATATAAGCCATGTCCTTTTTATAGCTTTTGGTTCAATGTTATAGGACTTACCTGACAGTAGGAAAATGCTGGTTAAATTAATTAGCATTACTTTGTAGTGAACACCTCAAGTAATATGGTTTTAATTTCTAAATAGTTAGATATTTAATTTCTAATGAAGTCCCAAAGCAATTCCAGAGATATTTTTAATAGCTAAAGATATTCTTGCTGAAATACACATGAAATTGGTCAAAAGTCTCTGCTTTCTCTTTTATAATTCTCCTATTTGAGATATTTTAACTCGGTAATATGCCACTGTCTTCACTTTGTAGGACCTACCATAGAGGTCATAAAGCCACATTTCAAATACTCTTGTTCTGAAGCATGGGATGGTGCAAGATCTTTCTCTTATATTAGGCTGCTCTTAAAGACTGAATATGTGAGTTATTAAGAAAATTGTTTCCTTAAGGAAATATCTTATAACATGCCTCCAAAGTCCTCAACACTGAACCTCTTTCTTAGGTGCAGGGAGGATCAATAAGCAGCAATGTGTATACCATACATAACCATGTCACGGTGTCATTTTTCCACCAATAACCTTAATGAAGTAACAGGTCTTTTTTTAACAGGGTGTCTTTCTCATCCTCTGATATAAACCTTTTGCAAGGTATTGAGAAAATTTCAGGCTCTTGCTCCTTATTGTTTTCCAGGTCCTGGGAGCATGAGAATGTAAGGACGATGGACTAGGGAGGTGGTGTTCTGTGGGATGGTGAGGGGTTCTGGACTCTGTGGACCATACTGTGGCATTAAGTGTAAGAACTGATGTGTCACTGAGGCAGTAGAGTAAAATCTGCTCTTCCATTTTGCAAAAAAAGACAAATGGATCTGATAGGTGTTGTTTACCATATGGAATGTGTTATCTTCATCAATGGCTCAGTCCACATATCAGAGGCCAATAACAATTTTCTATTTTCTGCCATAACAAATTACAACAAAATTAGTGATTTAAATAAAAAAAATTATCTTATGGGCTGAAATGAGGGTGTCAGCAAGACTGTGTCTTTTTGGAGGTTTTAGAGGAAAATTTACTTTCTTGCCTTTTCCACTTTCTAGAGACTACCTACATTCCTTACTTCATGGTCCACATGAGGTCCACATTTATAGTCAGCAATAGAGTGTCTCTCTGACCCTGTTTCCATCTTCACAGCTCTTTTCCTACCAAAGCTGGGAAAATTCTCCTTTTATAAAGATTGATGTGGTTAGACAGGGAACACCTGGATAATCCAGGATAACCTCCTCATATTAAGGTCATTAAACTTAATTACACCTGTAAAATTTCATTTGCCATGTAATGTAATATTCTGAGGGTTAGGGCATGAACAGCTTGAGGAGGAGAGGAATTATTTTATCTATCACATCATATTTAGTTATATTTGTTAACAGCAGTCCTATTTGAGTCATATTATTCACTAAGAATATAAAACTTTACTAACTAATGTGAAGAACTGAATTGGACTAAAAGAGACTGTTATTATACCTGTGACTTTCAAGCCTTTGATGATTAATCATTTATATTTCCCCAAGAATGATGATGACAATGATAACAGTAATGACAATAATGATGATTTGGCTGGGATGGGCTACTCCATTGACTTCCATTTGTTTCTTCAGACTGTAAGATTATTTATAGACTAAGGAACCAATGTTGGAGTATCCATTTTTGTTATATTTTCAGGAACTGGAAAAATGATCAGAGAATAGGGTCAAAGTTCCAAAGTTCTTACTCCCACAAATTCTTACTGAAATTTGCACCTCACAATACAATACAATACGATTTTGTATTTATATTGTATTATAAAATACAATAGTATTTTAGGTTTCTGGTAATTATAGTTAGCTTGGAGTTGAGATCATTTTCTCAAAATCTTTATTTCTATGCCTCCTTAGCTTAGTTCTCTGTGAGAAATGTGAATAATGTAAAGGACCCAGTGTCCCCTATAATCAAGGTAGACAGTAGGTAAACCATGAGACTGATAAATGAAGTTAATTATGAGGTTTTTTTTGAGAAGTTTTGATTTTTTTTTTATGGTTGTGAGTCAAGTCAAAACAGACTTATTTGTCAATCTTGAATTGTTTGGGTTTTACAAATCAAGAAGCTTAGTTGTCTTTCATTTTAACTCCTAGGAATCCATTGATTGTCAGAGTTTTCTGTATTCCATACCATTCTCTAAGCCCTGGCTACTGAGCATAGGTTGAGGACTATTGTGATGATCACACACATTTTACTTCTGAAAAAAGTGAACTCATAAAGCTAAGCATTCCTCTGATTACAATTAAGAACAGAAATCCCCATTGGATTATTTGTCCTACCATCACCATTTCTAGTACAGAGAGAACAGTGACAATGCAAGTTTCAAATATTCTTATACTCCCCTCATCAATTTATTTCATAAATATATATGTATTCCATTTCTATTTTTGTATATCTAGCATATATCTTTCTATTATCTATCTATCTATCTATCTATCTATCTATCTATCTATCTATCATCTATCTATCACCTGTCTAGAGAAAGAGAAAGAATTTTCAGAGCCTGCGAGCCTGGAAAGAATAGGCCAGGCTCAGATTGGGCCAGGTGGAAAGACTACATAAGACAAAAGAAAAAAAAAAAAGAAATTCCTATCTCTGCATACTTGCAAGCCATCCCTGTATATTATATTACTTATAACCTTCCAAAGCCACAGAACATGTGTTAGACTTTGGATAAGAGTCACATTACCTACTAATTAGAGTAAAGGCCAAAGGGATTTTCTTTTTAAATTAATAAAATACATGGATTCTATAGCATCTATTATGGTTCTCCACAGACCATTTTTCCGCTTACTTCTTACATCTCAAACTGTGTTCAGGACTGATGTGTTAATTTCATAGCCAGATTTTAAAGAAGGTAATGTATTTTTCTCTGTGGTTAGTTCTCTTCACTCACTAGCTTGATGGCTGATATTGGGGTCGCTTTTGTCCCCCTTTTCTCAGAAGGTTTTAATGACAATGGTTCTCACCTAGGGCATGTTCTCAGTGAGACCTACTGACTTTCTCATACTCTACACTTCACCTCCGGCAACTACCAATCATCTGTTCTCTGTATCTATAAACTTGGCTTTTTGGTTTGTTTCCACATATAAGAGAGATCATATGGTATTTGCCTTTCCTTGTCTGACTTATTTCATTTATCATAATGCCTTTGTGGCCCATCCATGTTGTCACAAATGGCAATATTTCATTTTTTATGGCTGAATAATATTCCTGTGTGTGTCTGTGTGTGTCTGTGTACACACATATATACATATATGCTGTATATATGAAACAGTTTAAAAATAATAATATTTTCTAATATTTCTTTCTTTTTTTATTAAGTAGACTTCACTCCCAGCATGGAGCCCAATGCCAGGCTTGAACTCATGACTTTGAGATCAAGATATGAGCCCACATCAAGAGTTGGATGCTTAGCTGACTGAGCCACCCAGACACCCCAGTATTTTCTAATATTTCTACTTCGTCTCTCTTAAAAATTTCTCAAAGGATCATCTAGGAGTATGCTTAGTATTTTTCAAGATCAGATTGTTTTGGTCCTGTAAAGGTGATTCTATTATTATTGAAATACTAATTTCATTCTTTTAAAAATTATTTAAATATTTTAGTTCAAACTTCAATGTATCATTATCTTAAAATTTTTGTTTTTTCCTGATTTTCCTCAACTAATTCTAAAAAGCAGTTCAAAGTAAATTGTTCTTATATCCATAAGCATGACAGATTTATTTTAAAATATGTTTGTTCTTTCCTGACTCCTGTATATAATTTTGTTTTGCTAGTTTGTATTATTTGAAACAACTTGAGGTTTTGCTGATTCTTTTATTTTTTTTAAAGTGTACATTCTAACACATTTCATTCTTGTAACAAAATTAATACTTTTATTTTATTTTTTAAAAAGATTTTATTTATTTATTTGACAGAGAGAGAGAGATCAGATCACAAGCAGGCAGAGAGATAGGAGGAAGCAGGCTCCCCACTGAGCAGGGACCCCGATGCGGGCCTAGATCCCAGGACCCTGAGATCATGACCTGAGCCGAAGGCAGAGGCTTTAACCCACTGAGCCACCCAGGCGCCCCAAAATTAATACTTTTAAATGGTGGCTCAACTTTAGTAGCATTATATGATACCAAATACAAATTACAATATAAACATCTAAAATTGCATGCAAACCTGAGACTGTTTGGGTACTAATCTTTATCACTGCTATTCTCAACCTTCCTATAAAATACTATAGTAAACAGAATGACCCACAAAAGTGTATACACCCTAATTCCTGGAACCTTTAAGTATGTTTAATACAAAAGGCAAAAGTGACTTTCCAGTTATAACTAGGGATAAAAACTTAAAATAGGGAGAGAAGCCTGGCCTATCCAGATGAGTACAATCTAACTACCTGAGCATTGAAAGCAAAGAATTTTTTTCCAACTAGAGGGAGAAAGGTTGAGGCAGAGTGAGAAAGAAAAAAACTCAATGCCCCATGGCTGGTTTGAAGATGAAGGGGGGCAAATGGAAAGAAATGCAAGTAGTCTGAAGTTGCTTGGAAATGGATTCTCTCTTAGAGCCTCCAGATATCATTCCAGGCCAGTCAGCTTTTTGATTTTAACCTTGTGGGCAGAGTAATCAAACCCACCAGACTTCTAATCTTCAGAACCATGAGATAATAAATAGGAATCATTAAAAAAAAACAGGATTTATATTATCCAAATCAGCCAATAGAAAAACTATAGCTAGATTTCCAAACTATCATATTAAATGCAGAATCTGTCAATGTATGAGTATGTGTGTGTGCATGAAAATATACACATGGATAAACATGTATAACTATAGCAATGAAATGCTTTTAAAAATTGCATCTTCTTTGATTAAGGATCTTGAAAATTGCACTTGTAAAATTTCCCATTTTTTAAAAACATGTAAATTAGGAAAGTCTTATTAGTCCTTTTTGAAGGTGAGTTTTTCTTCCTTCTGGATATTTCACTTCATCCTGAGTGCCATATTGAATTAAATTCTGATTAAAGTGCAGTGAGAAAAGAATTGAAGAATGGAGCAAACTGTTTATGTTTTCCAGTCTAGAAGGAGCTGGGGTGGTAATTTCAGAATACGTTAGTATAGAAAACTGGTTGAGAAAGTTACTGAACTTCTTCATCCTCTGACATAGCATCATTCAATTTTTCCATCCTTTCCAGAATAATGTTCTAACATTCATCAGAGAGAAGTAAAATGTTTGTGAATTTAGCTGAGGTGTATTTTGTTGAAGTTTTATTTTCCGAAATGGTTTTTTGCCAATCTCAGCCCCATGACTATAAGCAGTAAGTAATTCCTTCAGGAGAAGCACATGAAAGCCTTACATTTTATTCTTTACTTGAGGTAAACTTCTGAGAGTTGAAATAGTCATTCTATTACTTTGAGTTGTTTAGAAATATCAGAAGCAACAACCTGACCCTGAAATCTGATATTTCTCATCTCACAGATCTCTGGCAGGAGGTTCTTTTGTTTGCTAGCAACAACTTACCTTGGCTCACTTGAGTGAAAAAGGAAAAAAAGGATTTTATTGGAAGGTTATTGGAATGACTGAAAACTTAAAAGAAGTGAACAAACATACTTTTATATAAAGCCCCAAGACCTTAGCCACAGGACCTCCTGGAGATTTTCTGTAGGCTTCTCTGAACCTAAATCAGTGTTAAACACCTTCTTTGTATCTATCAGCTTTAAGAATCAATTTTCCAGGAAAACAAAGCTGATTGCTCAGTATTGGAATTTTGCCGTCGTGTCTGTCATCCCAAAGTAGAAGAAGGAGTGAGGAGCCTGCAGCTAATCAGCAGCAGTGCCAAGAGCACAGTGACCCTGTCAGTTTGGGGGTTTCCAAAACAGAGATGAAAATCACTGTGTACATTAAATATATAAATCCAATCAGTTTCCTTTTTGCTTTACACACACACACACACACACACACACACACACACACATATAGATGTTATAAGAAAATGTTTTATATCTAAATTGTTCCCACTTTCTAAATCCTAAAGCAACGTAATTTATCCTTTCTTATTTTTTTATTGAATGGTTTTTCAGATTTGGCCTAGTCTGAGATTTGGAAAGTATCAGCTTTTCATTTAATAAGAAGAATTTAAAAATTAGAAGGCTTTAAAATTTTTCTATTTTATTAATTTCATATTTTATTATTATATCTTTTGTTTTACTTTCTTTAAGCTTATTTTTTTTTGCTTTGTTGAATTATTTCATACTTTAAATTACTTCTGACTTTCAATGAAGTCATTTGATTCTAGCTAGAAATTTTTCTTAGAGCATATTGTAGTGTTTCTTTAGATTTTGTCGTTCTCCATTTTTTCTCAATAGCTTGCAATTTCAACTCTGTTATTTCTTTTCCCAGGGGTTTTGGGATGTTTTCAAGGAGACTGAGTTAGGGGGAGGGTGGAAAGATTATCTTTTCATGTTGACTTTTAGTTATAATGCTTTGTTGTGAGAGAAAGCAGTCTAACGTAATTTTTTTATGTCTGGAATTAACTGAGATTTTCTTATTGGTCTAATAAACAGGAAAACATTACAGATTCCATGGGGATTTGTTAAGAATTTTTTTTCTTCATTACTGGAAAAAATATATATATTTCTTAACTTCTGGATATACTTTATACTTTTTAATGGCTATGAAGTCCAGATAGTTTCCTTAAATTAAAAAAATATATATCTAATGAGCAGAAATTATCACTGCTAGTGATCTACTAGTGCTTATTTTACCAACAGGGCACAGATTATAATACAGTGCTGTTTCTTTTATATGATGGTGGAGTCATTAAATTGATGGCTTATCTTCTGTAAAGTATGCTAAATTATAAATGACATTGATTGAGTCAAGCTTATTACTTGAAAAGAGAAAGACTGAAAACCCAAAGTTTATAGCCTCTTAGTGGATTACCTCCATCCAATGTAGCAGCATAGCCCAATGAACATAACTTACCAACCAGGTAACTCTTTCTTTTACCACGAGAAAAAATAAGTAATGTGCAGGTCAAGAGATCTTTTAGAGTGGAGATCATTACATAATAAGAAAGAAGTGTGGAGAAATATTTTCTCTGACATTATGCAGTTTTGAAATGTTGACATGTCACTCTGATGGATACAAGAGTCAGCAAACTTTTTTGTAAGGTATCACTTAACAAAAAATTGTGGCTTTGCAGTCCACATGATCTCTGCTGCAACTATCTAGCTTTGTTTGGATCCATAGACATCCATAGACAATCCATAAAGAATGAGTGTGGCTGTGTTCCAATAAAACTTTATGTATAAAAATAGGCAATAAGCTAGATTTCTCCACTGACATTAGTTCACCAATCCATGTATTTGAGTAATGTGGACTCAGTTTACAAAAGTCCTTTATGTCTCTACACATCTTTATTTTATCTTGATATGTGGCTTTAATAGATAATTTTGAAAGCTTCCCAAGGAAATGAAAGATTAACATAATTTATAGAGCTAGTGAACTGAGAGCCATTTTTCTTTTTTTGCCTTTCCATGTGACTAGATTCTAGATATTGAGAAATTTTATTATTAGGGACTGCTAGTTCAATCAGTGCCATCAATCCTCAATTAGTATCTTTAGATTTCAAAAGTGGCTTATGAACAGCAACTCATATCAAATAGGATTTTGTTTCCTGACTCCTTCCATCTATTTCATCCCTGCTGAAATCACTGTGGCCTGGTACTTTGGTGGATTTCTTTCAAAATACTTGCTCGATAGAATAATTCTTCTCAGAGCATTCTTTCCATGTGGTATCTGAGTCATGCCACTTCTTTGATCAAACTATTAATTCTGCTTTTGTTTTGATTGACTTGCAACTTTGAAGTGACGAATGTGATACAGGATCGATTTGTTCAAGGTAATTAACATTATTTATCTCAATGACCTTCCAAGTGGACTGATTTTGCTTTCACAAACATTCATATCATGTGACCTCTCAATAGCAAAGTATAACCCATCATAATGTAATTAATGTAAATGACTACAAATATGTGATCCAAAATAATTGGATCTATGAGTTTGATGTAGAAGTGTTCAAATTCTTTTAGATTTACTTCTTTGAAATACAATTTAAATGGATGATTCTATATCTCTGATGTCTATGTAAGTCACATGTGTTTACAAAATAAGATGGATCTCTAATTTCATCTGAAAAGTATTAATACACGTAAATTTGAAGCATTGTGTCTAAACTAATGGTTCACAAACAGATATCAGGGTATGTTGAAATCACCTGAAGACTACATCATTTCTGCCTTGCTGAGAAAAGAGATAATAGAATGTATACTTATACTGTAGTTTTGCGATTAACTGAGACTATGTATATAAGCTCTTGCCATAATAACTGGCAAATAATAAGAACTTAAAAATGTTAACTTAATTGTGATGAGAACTCCTGGTGCTGCAATTTACTTTTTCTTAAAGTAAGAGAATAAAAATTTATTTTCAGTGTTCCTTTGTTTTCAATAAAATGACTTGTCACGAAAGCACTGAGTAAAATTGTAGGCATATTATGACATAATTAATGGAGTAATGACTAAATATTCAAACACTAACCTAATTTTATATTTTATAAGGAATTGCATTCAATTTTGTTAGAGACAACTTAAACACTATAAAATAATAAAAATACTAGGCATTTAATACATTCGTCAGTAAGTGAAAAGTGGCTGAATTAGCAGTTGGAGGCAGCTAAGAAGAAAATAAATTTCCTGTTAGTGGGAACTTTCTGCTTAGAAAGTACAGAGAATGTTAGCAGCTGGTAAAAGAAGACTTTGAGGTAAACAACTGTTTTCTAATTTGATGGTTAGACTCTGTTTTCATTCACTAAGAGTAACTGAAATCCTTCTTTTGCCTTTCTGGGCCAACTGGACATGACATGTAGGATTAATCTTCTAAGAATACAGTGGTTTCTAAACCTGGATGATAATTTGAAGTATCTGGGAAAAATTTAAATTATTTTATTTTAGAATATTCAATCAATGCAGATATCTGATTCCCGCCGCCCACCCCCCCCAGCATATACCAGAAGCAATCCTGCACCAGATACATCTTGTGAAAAAAATTCCATAGTTGGGCACCTGGGTGGCTCAGTGGGTTAAAGCCACTGCCTTCAGCTCAGGTCATGATCCCAGGGCCCTGGGATTGAGGCCCACATCGGACTTTCTGCTCGGCGGGGAGCCTGCTTCCTCCTCTCTCCTCTCTCTCTGCCTGCCTCTCTGCCTACTTGTAATCTCTCTCTGTGTCAAATGAATAAATAAAATCTTTAAAAAAAAATTCCATAGTCAAGAACTCTTCCACAAGCAAATAACATAATGTGTCTGCCAGGAGGTTTGTCCTTAGTATGTTTATAAAGAGATTAGGCCAGATCGTCTGCAATTCTCTGGCTCTCTTGCAAGGAGAGCTTTTGTTATTAACATTTTCATCTATGTTTATCAGGAAAAGAAGTCTAAAAATGTCTTTTTTTTCTGTTATCTTTGCCTTGTTTTCATTTTTAGATTGTGCTGACCTCATAAAGCAACCAGGGACTATTTCTTCATTCTTTGTTTTTGAAAAGAGTTTGTGTAAGACTGACTTTAGTTTTTTCCTTTAACATCTAAAATAATTATCAATAAATTCATTTAGACCCAGAGAGTTCTTTGTAGGGAGGTTATATCTTGGGCATTATAGATAATCCAGTACAGATCTGTATTCTGTTATCTTCCTGTGAAGAATGTCATGCAGATAAATTGGCTGAATTCAAATTCTGAACTCTGTTCCTCCTATGGTAGTCAAAAGCTAACTTCTCTGCTCTATTGTTTTAGTCTTCCAATCATTGCTTTCTGGTACATTGGAACCACCTCAAAACATATATATAACTTGTATAAGAATGTGGGCAGAATTCATATGCAAATTTTGTATCTCCTCCTCAGTAACATTTTCTTTCCAAAATTTCCCCTTTCGCTTTCTAGCCACTTCTGACACCATAAACATCACCATCTGGCTCCTCAAGTCAGTAAGATTACAGTTTTCTGATTGCTTTTCAACTCTCTTAGGCAGGCCCACTAGAGAGTGCCTTCAGGCAAAAAATAACATAATTGCAAATTGCACCAAATTTGTTACCCTTTTCCAAGTTAGACTGCCAATTTCCTTCTGCTTATGGTCACTCCTCAAAGTGTTCATAAAAATGTGTAATTAAAATAATAAAAATTGTCCAGAGATTTTAATTTTTATTAAAAGGGGTGAGTCTGTGAGTCTGTTATAGGCTATTCTGTCATTGTCATAATGGAATTCTCTTCTATGTAGCATTTTTTTAAAGGGATTTATTTATTTATTCAAGAGAGAGAGAGCAAGAGTGGGGGGTGGGGACAGAGAGAGAGGGAGAGAGAGAATCACAAGCAGACTCCCCACTGAACACAGAGCCTGACATGGGGCTTGATCTCATGACCCTGACGTAATGACCTGAGCTGAAATCAAGAGTCGGACACTTAACTGACTGAGCCAACCAGGTGCCCCATCTCCTCTATGAAATATTTTGGAAAGTGTAATTTTGGACTTTACCTCAGAGCTACTAAGGCTTAGAACCCTGTATTGCTTAAGATTATTGTAGTTTATTATAGTGATCAGCCAGGATTGAAATCTTTTCTGTGAGCCTAGAAAATTCTAGAGTATTTTTAATAAATCCTTGAGGGCATCAAAAATACCTTAATAGATATAAAAGTTTCTATCTCTTTGTGTTTAGAACTATAATAAGTAGTGCTATTCTATAATTTTAAGAACTTATAATTTGAAGTAGAAAAATAGCAAAGGGTCTTCAAACATACATAGGAGAGACTTGAGGCAGTTAATTGTCACTACATTAATACTTGCTATCGGTCACCAGGACTTCTGACTACAAGCAATACTCATTGAGTTATGTTGTCATTATGTTAAAGGATAGTATTAGAAATGGTATTCTCCCAACCCATTAAAATTCAATTGCATATATGCCTCAGATTTTGGCTCAAACAAAGCATTCAGGAGATAGGAAAGGAAAATTTCCAAGACAAAGCAGAGAATGCTCAAGAGGCAATACTTTCATGCTGAAAGAGCAATTCCAAGCCCACTTTAGACTGATTATTTGTAACGAAGCCATTTTAGGAAAGCTTAACCTGGTTTGAGATTGCTAGAGCTCACACTTAAGGAAGCAAAAGATCAAAATATCACTTCGCATCCATTAAAATGTCTGAAAATTAAGTTTTCAAAGACGTTTATTACATGAGAGTGAATTATGGCCATCTTCTAATATCATTATTCTTAAGTAGAATGTAATAAAATAATTTGGGAACTATATAAAAAATAACTAATTTTCATAAGGATAATTTTTCTTTAAATCCTATAAAATATATTCTGACACCAAGGGTCTCAGTAAATTGGCTCTTTGCAACTGTACACCGTACTTCCAGTGGTACAGATATACTAAGGTAATAATAGGTTTGTGAAGGTGGTAATTGAAGAACCAGGGAAAACTACCATTTGACAAAAAACCAAAAGCAAACAAAAACATATGTCTTTGCTTAAATGAAAGCTTATTTTAAAAAGTAAGCCCTTTTCTTTTTTTTTCTCTTTTTTTCTTCTTTTTCTCTTAAGGAAGATCCATACCCAATGTGAAGTTTGAACTCATGACCCTGAGATTAAGAGTTACGGTGCTCTATTGACTGAGACAGCCAGCTACCTCAAGATTAAGCCTTTTTTACAAGAAGAAAAGAAAAAAATTATTGGCACAATAAACAAAATTTTGTTTCTAATCAGTAAAAAAAAACTTGGAAAAAATTTCTAATAGTTATGAATGAAGAAAATGGAAAATTTCAATATAATAAATGCCTAATATAACATGGCATTGTGAAAGGGAGCAACGATATAAATAATTTATATCATCTCATATTAATAGAATAAAATTTCAGTTTTATGACATATTTTGATTATTAATCATCTATGAACTAGAGATGATAATAATAGCACACATCTCCTCATAACACTGGGGTAAAATTACATGTGATAATGTATGTAAAGTATTTAACTGGATGCCTGATACATAGTAAGATTTCAAAAAGGACACTTATATTTTTTATTTCATTGTTATTGATTTTTGTATTATTATAATTAAGACTAGGCTGAGAAATCTCAACCAATAAAGAAGTCATTTCTGACTCATTACATAAAAAACCTATTGAAGTAAAACTATTTATAAATTACAATTATATTTTACAATTAGTTGTGTTTCAAAAATGTACCAAAAATTGTGTTATAGACATACTGTGAAATCTACATTAGGAAACTGGAGTTATATTTGAGTAGGTGTCACTGTGTCACCTAGGAACACATTTTAACCTTTGGGACCTTTGTTTTGCATCTTTTAAATTATGTAACTGAAAGTGATGTGAAATTGAAGATGATTTCCCAGTAGAAGCAAGTAGACAACCTGTAACAGCATGTTGATTTCATTTTATTTTATTTATTTATTTTTTTAAAAGATTTTATTTATTTATTTCACAGCGGGAGAGAGAGCATGTTGATTTTATTACCTGTGCTGAATGTGTAGCAGATTCATGATTATGGCCACAAATTAGTGTGTAAGTGTTCTCACTCCAACTTGATGACTTACAGTAATCAGAACATGTTTAGGCTTAGTGGCTTAATAGTAAATAATGACAAACTAAAAGCAAAAATGTACATGCTTTTGGGCTAAATTTACTCATTGTCGTTGTTGTTTTGTTTTGTTTTTTTGAAATTAAGGTATATTATTTGAGGACTTACAAGTATTCCTATAATGCAAAGAAAATTGCTATTAAACTCTTGGGCTTTAAATTTTGATAGATCATGATTTATAATCTGATCTTGTATGTAACCATTTGAACCTTGACAAGGTTTAAAATCTCTAAAGCCGTATTTGAAAAAATGTGATGCTATTACTCATAAAACTAGCCTCCTAACTTTGTTGTGTGAGTTGAGATTATGCAGGTTAAAAATAATCCATCACCAGTACAGAGGAAGAGCTCAGTAAGTTCTAACCTTTATTATTGTTATCATTACCACTGTCATCAATGTCATCATTATCATTTGTTTCTAGCCAGTCTTCTTAGCCCTCAAAAGAAGAAAGAGATTTCTGCAGTTGAAACATTAGGTATTTCTTGGGAAACTATAATAAATTGATGATGTGGGAAAATATTTAATGAAGTTTGTCTAAACTCTTCATTTAACTCTTCAAATAAGTATGTTTGTTGCTAAAGGCCACTTACTTTGTGAAGCAAATACAAATTTCTCTCTTTGGAATCTCAATGGCAATGGTTTTTGCAACTATCTGAGATATTCAGGTTTGAATTTCTGTATCTACATCTATAATATCCATATCCACATTTGTATTCTAGGCCTTGATGTATCACTACCTTATCTTAAAAATAGTGTGATCATATCACCCTGACAGATTGTAAGCTCTTCGAGGATAGAGCTTTCATTTTTATAAAGCCACAGTTCCTAGCACAAAGGTGTTGTGGACAGTAATTACTCAGTGTTTTCTGAAGTAAAAATTGTAAAAATTATAATAAAATAACCAATTCCTGAATTGTATAGAATTAATGAAGAATTTAAGGACACAAAGAACACTGTAACAGATTTTTGGAGAAAGAGAACCAAAGTATATACATTGACCTTAAATATCAGAAGTTCAGGATCAGATGACATATTTGTAAACTGGCAAACTAAATTTTTATCTGTCTTTTTGGTAATATACTATAAAATAAATCCTTGTAAAATGTTGGCAAAATATTTCAAATTTGCTGAGCTTATATACACATACATACACATACACACGCACACACACATGTCAGTTATGCTGTGGGTAAAGACAAACAAGAAGGATAGAAAGCTTATAACAACTTAATGACACTATAAACATCACAGAACATAGTATCATACTTTACTGACACTGAGCAGGACAAAAAAAAAAGGGTTCACAAGATTCTAGTATTATTTTCATTGTCTGACTGCCATTTCCATTATACCCTTTATTATTAGTAGTTGCTCAGGCTGATTACATAAAGAAATGTGTAGAAATCTCTAACAAGGTAATTTCCTCTTGTGGAAAATGGGAAAAACTCCTTAAGATTTTATTTATCTTATTTTGATTTCTAGTTTAGTTTTATATAAAGAGGGCAGGGACGCCTGGGTGGCTCAGTGGGTTAAGCCTCTGCCTTTGGCTCAGGTCATGATTCCAGGTTCCTTGGAACGAGTCCCACATCAGGCTCCTTGCTCAGCAGGGAGTCTGCTTCTCCCTCTCCCTCTGCCTGCCTCTCTGCCTGCTTGTGCTCTCTCTCTCTCTCTGACAAATAAATAAATAAAATCTTAAAAAAAAAAGAAGAGGCCAAATTATGCAATAGATTACCATTTGAGGGTTTAGCTTTCCTTTGAACTCAAATCTTAATAATGACTATATATATTTGACACGGTTTATCTTTGTTATAGATAGAAATGGTTGTTTAAGTTTTTGTTTTTGTTTTTGTTTTCATTTTAACTGATAAAAGCCCTATGAAACTATTGGAGGACTTTTTTAAGGGTTGGGTGACTATTTAAATCTTCTCTATCTCTTTTCAAATACTGAGTTTTGGCAGAAGTGTATAAGAGAACTACAAATAAATAGTCAGCTTAAAGAGTTATTCTTTACATGTCGATACAGATTATTATTTGTGGCGGTTCAATTTTAACATTTCAATATTCAAATTCCTTTCCTTTCATTCACTTAGCTAATTTAAACAAGACTGACTGTAACAAGGGGTTAATCATGTGTACCTATAAGATTGTTTAGAATCAATATGTGCTCGAATGTTATGTCTCAAAATCATAGGCAGTTAACTCATAGAGTCATTGATAATTAATCTTAAAATCACATCATAAAATACACTTAAAATAATCCCTATGAAGTTATTATGTTTTTATTAATAAAAGCTTGACTTTATTATAAAAAGAATTTGACTCTAGAAAAAATGATTTGACATGCTGAAAACATAAAACCGTAAAAAACCAATTTTAAATTCTTCCTTTCTCAAGATGGATAAAACATAGTGCTTTAAAATGCTAAGGAAGAACTTCCACAGAGATTACCCCTTTCCAGCCAAACATTCAACATGTAATTTTATGTGGAACTGGCTACAACCCACTTCTGCCTCCTCTGTCACCATGTTTAATGTTCATTAAAGGGATAACAACAAGCCATAGGCTAGAGATTAAATTCTAGGACCTAGGATTCAAGTTGGGAAGTGAAATTTCAAATTACATAAATGTAAATAGTTCTGGAGAGTTTTATAAGTGTATAATGAAAGCAACCTTCTGTATTTCATAAAACCATAGGAAGCAAAGAGGGGAAAAGATAAGCTATTAATGAGGGGAAATAATCTATAGGTATGGATTCTGTGCCAAATACTAAAACACTATACATGAAAATTAAAGAAGGGCCACTTAAGAGATTTTTCTCTATGGGCATACTAATTAAGATGCAAATTTGTCAAATAAGATAAAAAAATAATATAGATAACAAAAACAGTAAATTCCTCAATAGAGGCTATAATACAAAATAATCTATGTCAAAGAAGGGAGCCCTGATAGACAACTTAAAAAAAAAAAAAGAGAGAGCATAGCATAGTCTGGGGAAAGTTCAATCCAGAGCTTTAACTGGTTTATACCAAAATTTCTTTTTAGAGTTAAACTACAGTTGCACAATGAATAGCTTTTTGAACAAAAACTGTAGATTTTAGTGATGACATAGATTTAAAAGAGCTTATTTTTCTGAACATAACAGTTGTGGCAAAGTTGATAATTCTTGGGCGCCTGGGTGGCTCAGTGGGTTAAAGCCTCTGCTTTCGGCTCAGGTCATGATCTCAGGGTCCTGGGATCGAGGCCTGCATCGGGCTCCCTGCTCAGCGGGGAGCCTGCTTCCCCCTCTCTTTCTCTGCCTGCCTCTTTGCCTCCTTGTGATCTCTCTTCATCTGTGAAATAAATAAATAAAATCTTTAAAAAAAAAGTTGATAATTCTTTATCACAGGAATGTTTGTTGACCAGAGAAAATGTAGTCTATGTTAATGATGGTATATATTAAAGAGCAGTAGACAAAACTTTAATTATATGTGCATGTGTGTGTTTAAGTTTGCTCTGGCTCCAGTGTAGTGAATTGTACTCAAAGTCAGGAGGCAAGTTCAGGCAAGAGATGATGGTAGATTTGACACAGACACATGGATGGCCTCTACTGAGCCCAGCTCGGTCAAGAGAACTGCCCAGTTACTAACATGTATATTCATGAATAAAAATAATTGTCTATTGCCATGGAAGTCTAGTGATCATTCATTATACAGCATTGTGGTGGCCTATAGATAATTGACATAGTAATTATTTCTGGTAATATTAGAGATTTATGAGCCTATTAGGCCTTTAACAGCAAGATCTATATTATATGTCGCCTTTTTATTTTCCAAAACAGATCTGAAAATGTTGGATATAAA
Organism: Ailurus styani; assembly: GCA_002007465.1. Classification (NCBI taxonomy): domain Eukaryota; kingdom Metazoa; phylum Chordata; class Mammalia; order Carnivora; family Ailuridae; genus Ailurus; species Ailurus styani. The sequence continues at coordinate 2,336,310 of LNAC01000127.1, forward strand.
GCAGATGATAAAAAAAATTAGTGACTAGTTATTTGATATGACAACAGAAATATCTCAGATTTTCCCCAAATTTGGAATTAAAATTATTTACTTAATATTCTGGGCTTTTCTGTTTCATAGTGGCTAAAATAGACCTCTAAAATGTTTACTGAAAGAATAAATTCATGAGTGAATAGACTTGCATATAGCATAATTATGTACACTAAAATATCCTGTGTATAATTGTGTATACCATTGCATCCTCTACTCTCCCTGTTTGTGATAGAGATTTAGAAAATGCTTTGAAATAACTAAGTGAAATAATAAACATTGGTATGTCCTATGGGCTGAATTGTGTCTGCAAATTCCTATGTTGAAGTCCTAATCTTCAATATTTGGAGATAAGGTTTTTAGGAAGTGATTAAAACTAAATGAAGTCAAAAGGGGGTTGTCACAATAAGATAGGACCAGTGGCTTATAAGAAGAGGAAGAGAGGAGCTCTGGGCATCTCAGTTGGTTAAGCAACTGCCTTTGGCTCAGGTCATGATCCCCTGGTCCTAGGATCAAGCCCTTTTTGGCTCCCTGCTTAGCAGGGTATCTGCTTGTCCCTCTCCCTCTGTCCCTCCCACCCCCCACTCATGCTCTCTTTCTCTCTCTCTCTCTCAAATAAATAGATAAAATCTTAAAAAAGAAAAAGAAGAGGAAGAGAGAGAAAGAGATCTGAGGAAATGCCTTGTGAGGAACAGCAAGGTGACTGTCTAAAGCTAGAAGAGAGTCCTCCCCAGAAACCAAACCTGTTGAACCTTGTCCTTAGCCTTCCCAGGCTCCAGAACTGTGATAAAATAAATTTCTTTTATGTAAGCCAACAGTCTATGGTATGTTGTTATGGCTGCCCAAATAGACTAAGGCAGTGTGAAAGAACAAATGAAAAAAATGATCTGTCAAATTTACATTCGTGACAATATGGTGTTGAAAGGTAAAGAACACCAATAAGAATCTAATGAATGAGAATAAAATGTTATCAAGGAAAAATAAACTAGATATTTTTTAGCTGACTGTGAAAAAGACTGAAATATGTAACATTACTTACTTGTTTCTGTCAGGCACAATCCTATACACTGCCTTCAGAATCATAATGGCATCATAATCACATCTTACTTCAGGCCTACTTAAGAAAACAGAATAGAAACAGTCTGCTAAAGGGGAAATGAACAATTTAACATATGGAAGAATAAACAAGAGATTTGGGTCCCTTTGTGTTGCTTCTGGATCTCCCTCTTAACTCTGTTTTGAATTAAATTCATTTACTCTGGTTTTTGTCCCTGTTTATATTAGTCTACCTCTTGTGTGTGTCTGCTTGCTACTCTACAGATAAGACTTTTTATGAATACATTTCAAACTTATAGAATGGAAAGCAATTAGCAAGTTTTGTGGCATGAAATAATTATTTGACATAAAGTGGTCCCACCTCTCTTCTCCAACATATTTAGTATATTTTTTTCAAAAACTAATATTCTATGAAATAGTTAGTAGTTACTTAATAGAAAGCAATAAACAAACAAAAGTAACATATAAAGTTGGAAATGTAGAAATAGTCTTAGGTGACTTAGAGCCAAGAGCACTGTGGTCAGAAAGCTGTTTTGTGCCAAAGGGAAAAGCAAAATACAATGGGAATTAGAGTCCCAAGAGTAAGTATGTTAAAGACTAGGAGAGATATAGTGCAAAACATTTTCCTCCAACAAGGTCATATCCACCTACTGATAAATGACATTTAAGATTTATTTTTTTATTTTTTTATTTCACAGAGGGAGAGAGATCACAAGGAGGCAGGGAGGCAGGCAGAGAGAGAGGGGGAAGCAGGCTCCCCGCTGAGCAGATAGCCCGATGCGGGCCCCGATCCCAGGACCCTGAGATCATGACCTGAGCCAAAAACAGAGGCTTTAACCAACTGAGCCACCCAGGCGCCCTGATAAATGACATTTAGATGGTAGTAATATATTCCTGCAAAAAAATAAAAGCATTTATATTGGTTGGATATAGAGGAGAAGGACAAAAAATTCTTTTTTTTTTTAAGATTTTATTTATTTATTTGTCAGAGAGAGAGATCAGATCACAAGTAGGCAGAGAGGCAGGCAGAGAGAGAGGAGGAAGCAGGCTCCCTGCTGAGCAGGGAGCCCGATGTGGGCCTCTATCCCAGGACCCTGAGATCATGATCTGAGCTGAAGGCAGAGGCTTTAACCCACTGAGCTACCCAGGCGCCCAAGGACAAAATATGCTTATGTTTTTACTATATACTAAGTCTTTGTAAAATGGTCCCTTCGTTCAAATATACACATATTAAAATTTCCTTTTGTTTGATTTGCTTCATTTTCAAAAATATGAGATTATAATTAAAATATTTTAACTTAATTGTTCCCACAGAGAAATATGCCATGGACATCCTTCCATATTAATATATATTAGACAAACATTTAATTTGTCACCTTTTAATAGTTTATGTCTTTCTATTAAATGAATTCAGAACATATGCAACCATTTTTCTATACAGGTGGTTCCTGTCCTACAATGGTTTGACTTACTTTTTTTTTTGACTTTGTTATTGTGTGAAAGTGATATACATTCAGTAGAAACTACACTTCAAGTTGTGAATTTTGATCATTTCCTGGGCTAGCAGTATGTGATAAAGTAGTCTCTCCTGATGCTGAGGAGTGACTGCAGTCAGCCATGTGATCACCAGGATAAACAACCGACATACTTAGTATCATTCTGCACCCAGACAACCATTCTATTTTTCACTTTTAGTACAGCATTTGATAAATTACATGAGATACTTATATTGCATTAGATGATTTTTGCCCAACTGTAGGCTATTGTAAGTGGTCTTAGCATGTTTAATGTAGGCTAGGCCAAGTTATGATGTTCAGTAGATTAGGTGCATTGAATGCTTTTTTCAAATTACAGTATTTTCAATTTATGATGAGTTTATCAGAACATAACCCAACTGTGAAGTTGAGGAAGATCTGTACCTAGGTATCAACATTGTTACTAGAATTTTTGTATTAATTGCAGTCATTCCTGTCTCTCTCAATTATTGATGCTTTCATACCTATAGAGAAATTTCACAGAAGAAAAATGTTGGTTCTAAAAGTACATATATTTTAAATTTTAATAAATACTGTCAGATTACTTTTTAAAATTTCTATAATTTACAGTACCACCAACAATGGGTAAGGATATTTATTCTTCTATACCTTTCAGTGCGACAGTGACAAATGATATTTCATTACGGGTTTAATTTGCATTTTTCCAACTTCTGGTAATGCTAGACATCTTACAATATGTTTATTCTCTTTTTGTATTTTCTATTCTGTATGTTATTCATTCAAAACCTTTACTAGTTTTCAGCTATTTTACTTCTTAATATGTAGGAGCTATTTATTTTAATTTAAAGTTGTTCTTTGTATTTCTCTGTCATGTACATTAGTGATATTTTTTTCCCACTTTACATTTCCTCCTTTACATTTCAATACTATTCACGGTGTCTTTTACCAAATCAATACTTTTACTTTTGCCAGTTCTTTGATCTTTTTATTTATATGTTTTCAGTTATATGTCCTAATAACCTGGAAAGATAATCTAGGGTTTACTTGTTTATGTTTATTTGTATTTCTATCAAAAACTAAAGAGAATCAGACGTATCATCCCTTGGCTGCCTTAAGTCGGTATCTAAATGTTCACATTTTCTTACTTTCCGTGTCGTAAATGAGCTTCGAGTCAAAGCACCGAAAGATGAAATTGCCCAGTGCCCAGAAATCAACCTCATTTAGGTTTTGCTGTGGACCATCCCGGGGGAAAATGTCACGTAAAAACATTTTATTACTTAAGACACAATCTTGTTGGACTATGAGAGACTCTCCTGCCGGCATTGCAGAAGGCAGGTCAATATGGAGTCCTCAGAGGACCACATGGCGAGGACCTTAGGGGATCCTCTAGGAGCTGAGGTGACCCCAGTTGACAGACAGCAAGAAAATAGGGACTTTGATTCTACAGCTGCAAGCAACTGACTTCTGCCAACAGCCTGGATGAGCTTGGAAGAGTACTCCACGTTCCAGATAACATGGCCCAGTCAACATCATGATTTCAGCCTGGTGAGACCCTGAACAAAGGACCCAGTTTAGCTATGTTTGGACTCTTCACCCATTGAAACTGAGATAAGAAATTTGTTTTCTTTGAAACTGCTAACTTTGTGGTAACATGTTACATAGTAATAGAAACTAATACAGAGATTGCCACTTTTAAGACTCTGGAAAAAGTCTTCTCTCCAACCACTGATTGAATTTCCTACCTCTCTGAATAGAGATTCCAAGTAGATTAATTTTGATTTAGAGAAATAAAGAAATTCAACATTTCTTGTATCCTAATATTCAGAAAAAAATCTATTCTTACTACACCAAAGATATTAAGATATTCATATCACATTTTTCTTGTTATTTTTATAGATTTATTATAAAATAATTGTCAGGCGAATGTGATAACCATTACACTATGGAAACTATAAAATAATTGTTAAGTGAAAAATATCTACTCTGGTTCAAAATTCTAACTCCACAATTGTCAGCAATCATTTAAATTCTTTGTACTTTAGTTCCCTTATTTGTAAAATAAAGATGGTTGAAACATTAACTGGCGAGATTGCAATAACAATGCTTTCTAGCACTGCTTGGAAAAATGTGAACTCAGTAATTATTAGCTATAGTTGTACTATTAATTATCATTGTTATTATCTTAAGATATTTAATCTTCATTGATTTTATTTTGGAATACTGTGCAAAGTAGGGATAGAATTTATTTTCTTGCAAATGAATCATCTGCTGGCCCATTTAATTTACCTACATAATCTAGCTCTCCCTTTAATTGTCATGCTACCTCCTTCATTTATATCTTAATTGGATATACTTCTAAATTCTGTTCTAAATACCTATTTGCCTACCTCTCCACTGATACTATACTATTTTTTTTATTATGATGACTTATAATGACTTTTAAAGTCAACTATGGCAATTGTTATTCCACTTTTTCAAGATTTTCTTATCTATATTTAATTTCCACATGAACTTTGGGCACAGTTAATCAAAATTTTAAAATGTGATTCTAGTTAATATAATTCTTTGTATTTTCCTTTGGCATTTTAATGACATTAAGTCTTTACTTTTTGGAGAATGGTTTGTCTACCTTTTCTTGAGAACTTTTTTATTTTATGGTTTAAATTAAAGGAGGTCTCTATGGGAATCTATATACTCCTGCATTCTCAGTGTCTATGGTTCTGATAAGTTTGACTTTATCCCAGGCTTTAGGAATGGAGCATGTAAACTAGACCTAACTTGGCTATAGTTACTGTCTAGTATTTACCTGTCAATCGGATTTCACTGACCTTCAAAACTGAGAATGTGCAGTGCTAGAGCTGATGTTAACATTGTTATTCTATGGAATCTGATTTGACAGCCAAGTTCAGAAAATCAAACAAACTTTTTTTGAATACTATACAAGATTTTATTTACAAATCCATGTGGGATATTTCTGTGAACCTGTCCCAAAGAAGGAAGACAGTGCCTTTTCTCTCATTCCTGTTACTGAAATGTAAAAAACACAATCAAAAATCAAACTTATACACTGTTGAATAATTTTTTTGCCCCTGTTTTAATTGTCATGATCATCAAGGAAAAAAAGTCTTTTCCTAAGATACACAGCTGCAAAGGGTTGGCACAGTGTTGGGTATCCCTCTCAATGGTATTGCACCAATATGAAAAATAAACCTTCTAGCGCCTTCCCTTCCCCTGGGGCAGCAGCAAATCCTACTCTTGCCTCCTTTTGGCCAAAGAAGCCAAAGATTTAAAAGTCTTTGGTTCATAGATAGCTAGATCTGCAAGTACTTTCTGTTGCACTCCACCTGGCACTTAATTAAGTTGACAGTGAATGCTGGGTATTTCAGGCTGTGTTCCTGGAGGCAGCTGTAATTTGATTAATCCAGAGTGTCCTAGATGATGTTTATAACTACGAATAGGTGTGTAAAATGGCTGGAGGCTCTAACTGCTGTTTGTTTGCTGTTTTTAAGTGCTCATATAATGAGGTATCCTTTAACCTGCTGTGTTCATCTTACCTCCAAAAGCCAGTATTGGTTCTTCCTCAGTCCACTGTCCACAGGGTTCTACCTCCCCCTGAGACTTTTGACTCTTTTGGGTATTGGAAGGATAGAGTCCAAATCTGATTATAAAATAGAAGACAGAGGAGAATCTAAGGAGGGCATAGACAGGTTTCATTTCAAAAGGACAGGAAAAAAGCAAGTTAATGGATCGAGTTGGAGGGCAGTCCTCTTTGTACATGATGGAAAGTCACCTGGCAGACGTTCTGGGAGAGGTCGTGGGAAATTCTCAGGTCAAGTGAGGCCTGGTGCATTAGGGAATGATGTCTCTTAAGGCTCCCATGGTTAATGATGACATTAACCATTTTCTCAGATAGAGTCCTAGATTTACTCACCTGGTAGCTATTCCTCTCCTTTCTTGGGCAACTTCTTTTTTTGTTTTTTGTTGTTTTTGTTTTTGTTTTTCATTTTATTTAAGATGTTTAAAAATAAGATTTTTTTTCATTGATCCAAGATTCATTGTTTATGCACCACACCCAGTGCTCCATGCAATTCGNCTTTTTGTTTTTCATTTTATTTAAGATGTTTAAAAATAAGATTTTTTTTTCATTGATCCAAGATTCATTGTTTATGCACCACACCCAGTGCTCCATGCAATTCGTGCCCTCCTTAATACCTACCACTAGGCTCACCCATCCCCCCTCCCCTCCATAACCCTCAGTTTGTTTCTCAGAGTCCACAGTCTCTCATGATTTGTCTCCCTTTCCAATTTATCCCAATTCACTTTTCCTTCCCTTCCCCTGGAGTCCTCCATTTTATTCCTTATGTTCCACAAGTAAGTGAAACCATATGATAATTGACTTTCTCTGCTTGACTTATTTCACGCAGAATAATCTCCTCCAGACCGTCCATGCTGACACAAAAGTTGGGAATTCATCCTTTCTGATGGCTGAGTAATATTCTACTGTATATATGGACCACATCTTCTTTATCCATTTGTCTATTGAAGGGCATCTCAGCTCTTTCCACAGTTTGGTGATTTGTGGACATTGCTGCTATGAACATGGGGGAACATATGGCCCTTCTTTTCACTACATCTGTATCTTTGGGGTAAATACCCAGTAGTTCAATTGCAGGGTCATAGGGTAGATCTATTTTTAATTTTTGGAGGAATCTCCACACTGTTTTCCAAAGTGGCTGCACCAACTTGCATTCCCACCAGCAGTGAAAGAGGGTACCCTTTCTCACATCCTCTCCAACACTTGTTGTTTCCTGTCTTGTTGATTTTGGCCATTCTAACTGGTGTAAGATGGTATCTCAATGTGGTTTTGGTTTGAGTTTCCCTGATGGCTAGTGATGATGAACATTTTTTCATATGTCTGTTGGTCATTCGTATGTCTTCTTTGGGGAAGTGTCTGTTCATGTCTTCTGTCTTGGGCAACTTCTGTATAAATAGCAAAGTCCCCCACTTGGGAAATACTGCTATTAATGTAATTCACTTCCTTTTCTTCTCCCTTGTACTCAGATTTCTTCTCTCATAATTATTTTACTACCTCACTCACTAAATATCTATTCTCCATTTTTTTTCTTCTGCTAAAATATATTATCATTTTGTTTCTCATAAACTTCAATAGATTATTAACACAATGGTCTTAAATCACTAATGAGTAAAAATGTATAGTTTCCCTTTTCTTGAAGACAGAAAGAAATGATTTTTATAGCCTGTTAAGAAGTATAAAGAAAATGCCATCTTTTTAGTGGAAAAATAAAGGAGAATAAAAGTAGTATAGTTTACTTTCCAGAAAAAAAGCCTTAAATATTCTTAGCTGCACTAGCAATAACCAACTAGAAAGAGAAATGACAAAAGAAACTTGTCTTGATAAAATTTGTATGTCTCAAGATGACATTTAGCAAAAAAAGTTGCAAGATCTAAATAAAGAAAAGTATATACATGTTTAATCCATTTTCTAAAGACAGAATCTCACATTTTAAAGAGACAACTATCCAGAGGCTATTGAGCCCTTATTATTTTTTATAAGCTTGGTAAAAAAGAAGAAAAACACAAGATGTGGAACATAAACAAATGACTGCAGATTATATGAAGCTAATTAGAATTGAAAATATATTGCCGCTTAAAATCCCCTATTATCTATAACCTCATATTTACTTTGTTACCATGTTGAGTTTTCTCTTTCTGGTTTTAGCCATCCTATTGTTCTCCCCATGTTCTGGAACTTCAGGTACCTTCTGCTGCTGAACACTTTCACTAGGCAAGAATATCTTTGCTGTTCGATCTATTACTTTGGTCTCACTTCACTTCTCTAGGTACGGAGATCTTTTACTTTCACTATCTGTTTGGGGTCTGGCTACAACATATCTCTGAACTTGAGTCTTAGACAGAACCATAAAAACCTCTCATTAAAAAAAACACAAAACAAACAAACAACAACCACCACCACAACAACAAACCTACCCACTTCTACCAAAAGCAAATGAGGAGAGTCTTAGTTTCATGGTTTTTCTTTCTGTACTGTGTAGATATTATATTTGTGTGTGTGTGTGTGTGTGTGTGTGTGTTATCTTTCTGGTATGTATTTGAGGAAAATAGTTAAGAGTGTAATTTTGATTATTCAAAGAATGGAATGAGATCTTTTGTATATTTATATTCCATTTAATGGAATACAATTAAATCTGTCTGTCATCTGAGTTTTTCTAGGGTTAGGATTTTTAATGTTTATTTCCCTTTTGAAACTCATATGCCCAGAATAGTGCCAGCTGAAAAGTAGTTGATCTAAGAATATATGAGAATTTATGATGAATGAAAAAATAAATGATGCTTGACACTGCTGGCAGACTTCTAAGTTTAAGCATTTACTGGTGAACATAATTGTTACCATTTAATGAGTATATGTCATGTTGCAATTTCAATAATTTACATATATATTCTCTGTTTTATTTTAAATCTTCTCAAATTCTCTGGAGGTTATTTCCCAATTTTACAAATGGAAATTAAAAAAAAAATCCTCTAACTTGATCATGGTCAAATAGTAAAACAAAAATCCAGAATTAAAAATCTACTTCTACCCCGAGAGCGCTTCCCTCCACCAAAAGTCATACTGGCTATTCAAAAACAATTGCCATTTCCTAGCTAAAATTTAACATACTAATTGCTTTATATAAAGTAGATTATTTGATTCTCACAACATCACATTTAAAATATTCAGTCATCAAGTAGAAGAGAAATCTTGTCTTTCTTTTGCAACTCGTGGAAACTCAGGCAATTCATTTTGAGTCCTTTCAGACATGACCACTAAAAAGAAGTGTGAAAAATAAAAGGGGAAAATACCCACTTGTTAAGTCTCTTTAGAAGATAAGAAACTTCTACTCCACTGTAGGGAGAGTATTAGAAGACCCTTAGCTATTTTCATCTGTACATCCCTTCATATCTGCCATTGAAGGGGCACCTGAGTCAATTGATAAGTTGGGAGAAGGAGTTGCTTATATTTCTGTCTTAGTCTATTTGGGCTGCCATAACAGAATACCAAACTGGAATTTATCTTTCACCGTTCTGGCATCTGGAAAGCCCAAGATCAAGCATCTTGAAGATTCCTGTGTCTGGTGGGAGCCTGCTTCCTAGTTCATAGATGGCCATGTTTTCACGATAACCTTACATGGTGGAAGGGTCGAGGGAGCTCTCTTGAGTCTCTTTCATAAGGGAACTGATACTATACATGAGGGCTCTGCCCTCAAAAGGTAATCACCTCCTCAAAGCCCCCACCTCCCAATGTTATCACATTGGTCATTAGGTTTCAAAATATGAAGTCTGGGTGAGGACAATTATTCAATCTATAGCATAGAGGGTTGAAGGCTTTCTGGATCCTCACTCTTTGGAGTGGCTTCTTCTCTGAATATATGTGTTCTCTCTTTCATGATAGGGCTTCTGGAAGGATTGTACTGATGGGGAAATCTGTACTTCAGGCTCTGCTTATGAGTCAGGGATAATCTGTACACTGATCAGCAGAAAAGTGTTAACATCCCTCCTGTGTTGAGACAGCTAAGACAAATTTTCCAGTTCAGCTTTTACCAAATATATAACATATTTTGATCTCCATCTGTGTGACACTTGGGACTGTCAGTTCAGAAGTTGGAGGAGGAATAGTGGGCTCCTTAAATTTCCAAAAATTACCACCTCTTTCTCTAGTCTGGCAACTCTAAACTCTAAACTCAAAACTTTCACAATTCCTTGAATATTGTAGCTCTCCATTACATAAAGATGAATTGATCTAATGTTTGTAAAAAAAACTTTATAAACAGTAGTGGTTATATAATTTTTAGTTACTTTACATTGAGTTTGGGTGAACGTAGTGACTTAGAAATAATGACATGTAGTTTTTATTGGTCTAATCCACAAAAAGTGAATTATATTTGAAATGAAATAAAAGAGAAATAAATGTTGGACTATATTAAAACCTGTTGAAGAAATGACAGGCCCTGTCATAGACTGTGATACTTATATAATTTTGTCAATAAAGTTATGATATTAATAACTAATTTTATTATAATATTAAAGCTTTTTAAAATAAGCTTTGAGCCAGAGCAATTAGCTGGCACTCAAGGCTGCTTGCTGTTTGCCTCACAATCAAGAATAAAGCTCTGGCCTCCCTAAATGAGAGTATGTGTATATGACACCTATTGCAGGGTCCAACATAGTGCCTAGATTTTAATAAATGTTAGTATGTACTTTCTCTCTTCAATTCAAAGATTAGTGTCCCTATATTCCATTTGTTTTTATTTTTCTTAAAAAATACCCAAATCTAACACTTCACATATGGTTAATGAAGTATACTAGGTAAGTAATTTTCAGAGAGAGAGAAAAAAGTTTTTATTAAAACCGACAATGTCTCAGATGGAAAATTCAATATACAAATATTGTATTTTTCCTGGTTGTAAAACTGCCTCACTTTGATGGATAACTGTGTTCTTAAAATAAGTTGAGGTTAGCCAAATTTGGAAAATGGAGTTGTATTCCAAATAGAAGGAAGTAGCTCAATATAGACTGAAAAATGTTTGTAGATGTTACTGTCATTGAGAATTTTTCAACATGTAAATATTAAGTCTATAATCCATCTGCTGACAATTGAAGATGTCAATTTTGTTCTTCAAAGGGGCATTATGAGCAACTATTTTTAATTTCTATAGGATTTAGATCAGTGTTTCTCTACTAGCCTTGGAATGGGAGTATGAACACAGGTGTGTGTGTGTGAAAATCTATGTGAGTAAATGTGAGCGGAGTGTTCCTGAATGAGGAGGTATGAGCACATGTAAGCATAGCTGTGGGCTTCTGTGTGAGGATATGTGACCATTGAAGACTTATACATATTAGGGATGATGTTCAGTGTATCAGTGCCAAATAGAATCTCTGAGCTTCCTTTACCTCGGAGAGCAAGTGAGTCCACAGATGAATATTGCCTCTACTTATACAGCTTGAGAAAGCCCCCAGTGTACTTCTGACACGGCTCTGTTCCTCCCCTGAGGAGCCCTCCTTTAGGTTATGATTTTGATGAGATCATACCACTGTTTTGGTTTATGTTTTTCTCTACTTTTCCTTCTTATTGGCAGACACCGCTGTTGGTAGGATCTTCTCAGTTGTACAAATGCTGCTTAAAAGACAAACCTGACTCATAGATGACATTATACATATGCAAAAGATGACGCTTTAGGTTTTTAATCTGTAGCACTTAGTTTTTTTTAAAGATGTATCCATTTGTTTTAGAGAGAGAAAAGGGAGGGGGGAGGGCAGAGGAGAGAGAAAGTTCCAAGCCGACTTCGCACTCAGTGCAGAGCCCAGTTCCGGGCTCGGTGTCACCACTCTGAGATCACGACCAGAGCTGAAACCACAAATTCGAAGCTTAACAGACTGTGCCACCCAGGTGTCCCCCAGTAGCACTCAATTTTGTGCAAAATGGTATTCTATCTTTGATTGTAGCTACTGAGTTATTCAGGATTCTGTCTTTTTTCATAGCCCTTTGTTATTGTTCAGCATTAATAATACTCTTTTGTAGGTATAAAGTTAGTATTCATTCTGTGAAAAAAATACTTTTTTTACTTATAATTTTTTTCCTTATTTAATCTTTTGCCAGTTCTTTCTATCATGCAAATCAATCCAGTCTGTATGTTAATATTCAAATATTTTTGGGTTTGAACTATGTGGAATCATATGAAACACTTTGTTTCAATCTTAATATTGATGAGAAGCTCTTTACCATAACATAAAAAGATAATTTTCACCTGAAGTTTTAGTTGTTTGAGGTAAGCAAACTAGTGTTTGTGTCTACTTTTAATTGCACATAGGTCTATTTATTCCACTATAAATTATTTTATACCAGGATATATAACTAGTAACAGTACTTATGTTTGATTTTGACTAGTATAGTGTTTTCTAGAAATTTAAATTTGAACAATTTTAGAAAGGACATCAAGTTCTAATTCTCCAGGTTTCTCACCATTCTGTATTACATGAGCTTGCTTATGCATGGATTGGCCTGCTTGGCCTCTCAAAACATTTATGATTGAGACTCCTAATTTAAAGGGATCTTAATGCTCTGTTTAGACAATATAAAGAAATAAAGGAATGCATAACAAGCTGAGAACAATCAGCAACTTGAAAAGCTGAAATCCACCTAATAATTAAAAAATATCTATAATTTCTGATGAGCTTTCAGGTTATAAGGCAGCTGAATAACTAGAAAAAGGGAAATAAACAAGGCCCAATTGCTTTCCAATCTAGGGAGTCTCTTGTAAGAAGTAGAGATTTAAAATCTACCGTTACAAGGAGAAGATATTAAAAAGAAAAGACATGCTACTCCCAAAAGTTAATTACATAAACTGAAAAGAAAAAAGAAAAGGAGACCAAAAAAAAAAAACCAAAACAAAACTAGACAAAACAAAAATAGGATGTTGGGAAGAAAATATGGAAAGGAGATAGAGAGTAAAGAAGAATATAGAAGTCAAGAGATCCTGAGGAACCTTGTTGAAGACAATGTAACAATTCTCTGTTTTATATTTCAACTTAATATTTAGTTTATCCATTCCTATGTTTCTTATTTTTTTGGGTAACATTTCCCCCTGGATTATAAAGTTCATTTTTATTGAAATAGAAATCGCCTCTCATTTTGTCACTGAGTCACTGCTATATGTCAGGGCAGAACCATCCAACTGGTGTCCCATATTTGACTTGGCAAAATGTGAGGGCACAACATTTAAAAAGATTTACATATCATATTAGAAAATGCCAAACATAATCCACAATCCATGTATACTTGGGCACAGGGCACAGAAATCTATACTTATAGCCTCATTTGAAGTGAATAAGACCAGTAAATATACAATCACAGGGTAAAGTTACTTGCACGCATCTTTTCCTTTTAGGCCAGATCATATTCTGAGTTCTCAGAAGTATAACGTGTCTCTTTCCTGATATTAGGAAAAGACTATACTTGCTATGTTGTCTCTCAAAACAGTGGTTAGGGAAAAGGTTATAATGACATCAGTTATATATTGTTTGGCCTTATCAGAGTAGTCCATGCAGTTGTTGCAATTAGAAAAATATTTGAAGTGATTTAAATCTAATTCAAAATATGCTTCGAGTGAATTCATAGACACAAATAAAAGAGAATCTAGTAAACAAAGCAGTTGGTAAAAGGACAGGGGATATTGAAATCTTCCCTTGAATTGCACTATTTTCCCTTTTATTCTGAGTTATGATATATATAACACAGAGGTCTTTTATTTTCTTAAACTCTTTTGGGTAGAGATCTAACCTTTAATGAGCTAACCTTTGAGTTCAAATTCAGTTCATAAAATGGCATTTCCCAAAGAGCAGGAAGAGTCATATTTAGAAAATATAAGTACATCAGCCAAAAGTCAATTTGTGCATTTGCTATTCACTTTCTTCAATGTTCTTGAATCATCCAAAAATATCTTCATAGGTGCTGAAGCCAAACTTTTTTCCTTCATATATTAGCAAAATATCCCTCTTGGATACGAATATTCAGTGTTTCTTTCTTCAAAATGCTTTAAAATTCAGCTGGCACTGCCTACCTTTTTTTTTTACATGCTTGTAAAAAATATATAGGGAAAATATATTCTGTGGAATCTGATTATTAATCTTTTGAAAGACCTACAACAGAAATTAGAGCCAAAACATAGAGAATGGTAGAAAAAAATGTTGAAAGGGATCCACAAAAACTCTTCAAATTCTAAATTACGCTAACTTTCTAAAGAAAGTTTGAAGACGTCTCATAATGCTCAATGCTTCAGTGTGCTCAAAGAACTAGACCAGTCTCTGCTACTTTACCAAAAACATGTAATTTGCAGGAATTTCACCTCTAAGAGATGGTGTTCTTGAGTGGCTAGGCTTTGTGCAAAGAAACCCAATAGAAGGATTAGTAAATGCAACTTAATTCAACTAGAATCTATTTAGTACCAACAATTTACCTAACCCCACTCCAGGCACCTGTGGGTTGAGACTGAGAGAAAAACAAAAATGAAAATAAACAACAACAAAAGCACCAAAAGCAATTTCTGAGAGCCACAAAGCAATAAACTGCCAGAACATAAGAGCTGTTGGTGGTCCTCACTTGGTTTGTGGCAATCAGAGATGGGGCTGGAGTTAGGAGAATCAGGAAAACAGCCAATGGCACAAACGACTGCATGATTATTGTTTTGTAGGAACATACATCCTAAAAAGCAAACATAATTACGACAGCCTGCTTGTATATGAACTGCATCTCTCCCTTATTCACAGCTTTAGCATATTATGTAAATCTTTTATTTTAAGCTTCAATAATAAATTGTTTTAGTACTCTTTTGAATAAAATCTAAAGAAGACTGCTTTCTATGGTAATTGGCGAAGTTTATCTGAGCAGTGTTTCTCCCCCTCAACTTCTTTCATATTTTTACCATGATTTGTAATGTTTTCTCTCTTCCTGAACTCGTTTGTACATATATTTGAAAAAAGACTTAACTAATGTACGGAGTACATGGACGTGAATAACAGGCCTTTCAGGCGGCCAGTCTGTCAAGGCGCTGGCCAGTCAGGCCATGCCAGCAACATCAAGGGACCTCTTGTTTGGTAGGTCTTGCCATGGACTGAGTTACGAGGTAGATGCTGGGGAAAAAATAATATAAAATATTCCTTTGCTTTGCAGAAGATCCATTTTTTGCATATATACATAGGATATATACATATACTTATTTTTTATTTTCTTTATTTTTTTAAAAGATTTTATTTCTTTATTTGACAGAGAGTCAGAGAGAGAGAGAGGGTACAAGCAAGGGGAGCAGCAGGCAGAAGGAGAAGCAGGCTCCCCATAGAGCATGGAGCCCTATGCCGGCTCTCAGTCCCAGGACCCTGGGATCATGACCTGAGCCAAAGGCAGACACTTAACCGACTGAGCCACCCAGGCACCCGTATTTTTTTTTTTTTCTTTTAATTTTCTTAAACACTGTGTTTGTGTGTACCTGTGTGGGAGTGTGTATATGTGTATGTATGGGTAAAAACAGGGATCTGCTGTTTAGAGTGTTATCTGTTTGCTGAGCTCTGTAGCAGATTTGAGTGCACACATTTTGAAGAAGGGACAGAGAGAGAGCTGAACACCACTGTATAATTAAGGAAGGGACAGTATATGGAGACTTGAAGAAGGAGACTGCGATCAGGCAAGGCGTGTAAGCAGAATAAGAAGGAAAGAGAATAAAAGGACCCTGGTTATGGTTAACCACGGAGAGGATTTGGGGGAATAATATTTATTGAGGATGGAAGTTATTTATTATGGGTGTTTCATTTAAGACCTTCTATTCCCATGTATATAATCCTTAGTGTACTTTATGTTTCTTGTTATTGCGTTGGTGTATGTTTCAGGCATACCCAACACACAGCAAATGATGTAGTAAACACACATGAAACCACCGCCCAGCTTAAGAAACTTCACCTTTACAGTTATAATTGAAGCATATTTTATATCCTTCCCTCCTTACAAGTAGCACTTTTCCAATTTTATCACACATTTGCATGTTTACACATATGCAGCATGTTATTTGAGTAAATATAATAGACGTTTTAGAGTACTTATTCTTTTGGGGGATATTTTTTAATAGCCTTCATCTTCTAGGGCAGTTTTAGGTTCACAGCAAATTGAGTGGAAGATACAGAGATTTCAGATATACAGCCTGCTCTCACATGATTGCTTCCCCCATTACCAACATCCCTCTCCAGTGTGGTATTTATGTAACTGATGAACCTATGTTGACACACCATTATCACCTGGAGCCCATAGTTTATGTAAGGGTTCATTTTGGGTGTTGTACCTTCAGCAGGTCTGGACACATGCATAATGAGATGCATTCACCATTCATAGTTTATACAGAGTAAATCTTCTGTGCTTTGCCTAAATCCTGCATGCTCTGCCCATCCCTCCTCCCCTAACTCCAGGCTACCCCTGATCTTTTTACTGTCTCCACAGTTTTCCTTTTCTGGAATGTCATATGGTTGAAATCAAACAGTATATAGTCTTTCCAAATTGGTCTCTTTCACTTAGTAAGATGCGTTTAAGTTTCCTCCATGTATTTTATAGCTTGATAGCTCATTTCTTTTGGCATTAAATGATATTCCATTGTTTGAATGTGCCACAGCTTATTTGTCCATTCATTTACCGAAGGACATCTTAGTTGCTTCTAAATTATGCAATTATGAATAAAACTGCTATAAATATCCACATGCAGCTTTTCGTGTAGACATGAGTTTTCAATTCCTTTGTTCAATAGCATTGAACAAAACAAAATTCTTTTTGCTTCAGAATGTTAGCTATGTGTCATCTATCATTTCTAGTATTTTATATCAAGACCATTGTTTTTGTTTTAAGGATAGTTACTACAGAGTGTTGCTGGAAATGACTCCCTTTTCTCTCTTCAACCAAATACATGCATAACATTTTGGTAAAATAAATTTGGAGGATCAATAAACACATTCCTAGTATGGTTATAGGCTCAGAATTCCCAAGTTCCCACTTGCCTTCTTTTCTTTTCCTTCCTTCCTTCTTTCCTTCCTTCCTTCCTCCTTTTTTTTTTTTTTTTAAAATATTACTAAAAATTTTAAGCCTTTTCTGGGTTATTATCTGCATTAATGACTTACATTAACTTTTAAGATTATACTGACTCTCTAGAATATAAAATATTTAGCATACCACCTAGCATGTTATAGGTGTTCTATAAATAATAATTACCTATTTCTTTCTCCTCTGCCATGAAACAGGGCAGGTTATTTCTCAGATCTTATCTTATTCTGCCACAAAATAATAACAAACAACTATATAAGAAATAAAAGAATCATAGAATATTGCACAATAAATGTGCTGCCCTCTAGGTATTGAAATTTCTTTTAAGTTTCATTTCCTTATTTGAAGGTGAATGACCTTCAAATCTACTAATCTACTAATTGCCATGAATTGATCATCTGCTTCTCATTGCAGTGCTATGTGCTTTTGTAGCCATATGTTTTTTCCTTGTTGAATATCATGACCACAATAAGATTTCTCTTCTGTAATAGTAGCAACTCTGAAAGAACCTCAAGGAATTTCCAGGAATTAATACAGAGACTGATACCAATGTTTTTGAATTAATTAATTAGTGTTGATGTGATCAGTTTTGATAGTTCATTATTAACATGATGGGCCTATAACAGGACTCTGTTATATGCTCGGACCTGTCACTCGACAAGTGGCATGTCTTTCTGTTTGAGCTTGTTTTTTACCTGTCAACTACTGCAATAATGGGTAACTACCTCTGGCCTTCTATGTTCAATATAGATGACATGCTTTACTCAGACGTGGTTTCTTTCTGTCCCCTCTGAACACAGGACAGGAAAAGTAGCTTTAAGATAATGTATTAACCCACTTGGGCTGCTGTAACAATGCACAAACTGGGTAGCTTAAACAACAGAAATTTATTTTCATATGGTTCTAGAGATTTTAAATCTAAGATCAAGCTGCCAGTAGGGTTGGTTTCTAGTGAAACTTTCCTTCCTGACTTGCTGATGACTACTTTCTTATTGTGTTCTCACATAGACTTTCCTGTGTTTGCATGGAGATGGAGAGAGGTATTCCTGGTGGTGTCTCTTCCTCTTCTTGTAAGGATACATACCAGTTCTATCAGATTAGATCTCATTTAACCTTATGATCTCATTTAACCTTAATTACCTCCTTCATGTCCTGATCTTCAAATACAATACCACTGGGTGTTAAGGCTTCAACATATGAATTTGGGTGGACGGGACCATTCTATCAAAGATTTCTTTCCTTAAACACACTTAAATACAATTCTCTTTCCTAAAGCACTGTAGCGTATGATGATAATTCAACATATAGAATCATGGATTACATGATTACAAAATATTTTCTGTATTCCAATTTTAGCATTTATTCACTTGATCATGCTTTATTTCCAAATGTTTGCTGTACCCATCATAATAAAAATACAAATTCTATAAAATCTTGGAGCTGTGGTTCTCAAATGACATTATTAGAATCACCTGGTTTCATTATTCAAAGCATATACCACCACAAGGGAGTCTAATTCAGTGGGTCTTGAAGAATCTGGTTTTTAAAAGCCTCACAGATCATTCTAAATTTATCAACTGCTTAGATAGTTTGCATATTCCAATCTATTGGATGGCCAATAGTTTATACTATAGGTGATAACTTTTCACAGGTAGATTACATGGATATTTCTTTTTCAGAAGAAGTTGCTCATGCATCATATTTTTGTTACCTACCACAGACCATGGCACATAGCAGGCTATCAAAACTTATTTGTGGACGAAATTAACAGAGGAATTAATTAATGGATGACAGAGAACAGTGATGAAAAACAGTGAGGGACAAAGATGTACTTCTGAAACGTGGCATGAAAAAATAAGTTCTACTATTCAACAGTTTTGATATAAATGTTGATAAAGGGAAATAAAGATAAAAGGAAATATGTAACCAACTGGGGGGGATCATATTTAAGAGCCCCAGAAAACCTGAATTGAAAATTGGAATGATAACTTAACGGAACAAGAAGGTGACTCTCTGTCTGGAGCAGACGCTTTATTGTCCTTCAGCATGAGTCACAGACTGTTGGTCTATTTATAACTCTGCTGCCATTGTCTGTAGTAACGTAAAATCCTTATGATGAAATAGAGTGGGGGTATACATGATGGGGTTAGCTCTACCTTGCTGCACATTTTGTTTAACAAGACAAATTATTAAATTTGTCTGGGAACTTGCAGAGGCTAGTTCTGGATGTAGCTGACTGTTGACAAGGTACAGCACAGCATTACTCTTTAAACTACTTTTCAAATGCTGTAATTACTGACATCAGCAAAGTATTCTTTCTTATTGAAGAAAAGGAAGTAACATTAGTGATTGGGCATTCTAACACTGTAAGGAAAAGAATTCAACATTTTCTGAACTCTGTAAAGACTAAGAAATTAAAGAAAGGAAATCTCAGGATCTCTGTGATACCAAGAATAAATTCATTGCTGTGAAAAGGTGAGTATTTTCTCAAAAAAGGCCAACAGATTGAGATTGATACTTAGGGCAGAACTAGTTCTCTAAGGGGCACCTGGGTGTCTCAGTCAGTTCGGGGCCCAACTCTTCACTTTGGCTCAGGTCATGATCTCATGGCTTGTGGGATCAAACCCTGTGTTGGGCTCTGCGTTCAGTGGGGAGTCTACTTCTCCAGCCTCTCTCTTTGCCTCTCTAGGCTCTCTCTCTCTCTGAAATAAATAAATAAATCTTAAAAAAAAAAAAAAGAATTGGTTCTGTAAAGAGGTTTTCTGCTTGACTAAACTATATTTTCACATTTAAAAGTCACAGTAGGAAACCAAGTACCAGACATTAGAAAACTTTTTTTTTAATTTAAGGATCAATGTTTGTCTTTAATCAGGAACAAATGACCCCTTTGAATCTTAAATGGGGAAATAAATAAATTTGGCTTTCTCAGGAGATTAGTAATAGGATACAAAGATGTTAACTTCTAGCTCACAGATGCATTAAATTCAAACCAAACCACTAGTGACTAAACATTATAATATCCAATAGCTTTTTCAATGGCCTAAGTGAAATTACTTGATAGTCCCAGTTCAATTTCCAAACATAGTGGACACATAAATACAAAACATGGTTCAATTAGTGATTCCTGTCTTTAGCTTGGGTCACACATTAAAGGAGCATTTTTTGAATCTGTAATGCAGTTAGGGAACATTTCTTTGTGATTTAAATAGTGATTTCAGGGCAAAGACTTTTAAAAATCAGAAAATGAAAATTGTGAACATTTAAGAATTTGAACTTTTATTTTTTGAAATCTGTATTTGTCCCATCCAGGTTTGAACACTTCAGATGAGCCATTTTGAGATTGCTTTTCATGAGATTGTATACAAATTCTGAGTAAATTTTTCTTTTTCTTAGGAAATTAATAATAAATTTAGAACAGAAGCATATCAGGACAAAATAACTTTCATTAAACATAAAATAGGATAAGGCTAAACAGGAAGAGTTAATACCTTCATCCTGGGAGGTGACCCATTCATTTAAAAACATTTTAAATATTTCTGGTGGATATTAAATAATTTTCGGTGTCTACTTACTTATTTGCTTATTCTGCCTATTTACTTAATAACTTATATCCCTTACATATTAAAAAAAGAGACAGATGCAAAATTATTGCATAGTAAAAGATCCTGAAATAGCTGTAGTCTTAAAAATTAGTACAGTTATATTAGAATCTATGGCATACATTCATATACTTATTTTCCAAGTGGTTTTCTGTTTAACATTTTCAGTTTGTCAACTCAGAAATGCTTTTAAAACTAGCATATTCATTCAATTGGACAGATTAATTATTTAAATTTTTATCACAAAAACCAAACTTTCTCTTGATATTTATGAATCAATTCCTTCCAAATTTATTTCCTTTCTATCTGCACAGTTCAACACAGTAGGCATTAGCCACATGTTGTTATGAAATTAAAAATTCAGTTCCACAGTCTCATTCCCCATATTGCAAGTACTCAATGCCACACATGGCCAGTAGCTACCTAATTGGACAGGGAAGAAATAGAGCATTTCCATCATTGCCGTAAATTTTACTGGATAGCACAGCTTAGATTACACCATGATGATTCATGTCACATATATGTCATACATGATATATATGATTACATTTATGTCATGTATTTTACCTTCCTGTAACTCATGCATAATTTGTATTTGCCTCAATACATTAAAATTGCTTTCAGGTAAGTATGCTTATTTAACGTAAACCTTTTCTCTTTCTTTCTGGCTGATACTCTAAAATGTGAACCAGAAAGTTATTAGGTATACAGATTTTGCATGTGTTCGATTATAACAACAGAGAAAGCCAAATGAAATAGACAGAGGGAGAAGGAGATGGTAAGAAATATAGATGGGGAGAGAGAGAGAGAAGAGAGAGAAAGAGAGAGAATAACAAGAAACAGCAAGTTCTATTATTATTTATCTGCTTAAGCTTTCCTTTCACTGTGACAATACTGAAGTAATAAATTACTCATTTTCCAAATAAATAATATACATGTATTATTGTTTATCTTATGATTTTTATTTCCAGGTTTGATATACAGGCCAATAGGAAAATCTATACAGGAGTGTATAAGAATGGTCTCCAAATAATGAAAGCAAAACAATACACTTTGGGATTTTCACATTTATTTCCATAAGCAAGCATCCATTATTTTTTTAGGGGGATTCACTGAATAAGATCAACAGCCTTATGTCAGCTGCCATTATTTTTAATGCAGCTTGTTAAAGGTATTTAGAAAGCTGATGCATTGGTTCATCTAAGGTTTTCTTTTTCATAAAGGAAGACCCGGGGAATGAGTGACTCTGGTGGTTTCAGTACATGGCTCTGGTGCAATGCAGTCAAAGACTGAATTTGCACAAATCCTTTAGCTTCTCTGAGCTCATGCTTTCTTAACTGTAATAATAATGCCATCATTGGGTTGCTCTAAAAATTAAAATAAAGTAAAATATATTTTACTTACCATCTTCCCTTAGAATGAAGCTCAATCAAAAGTAGATACCTTTGTTTCTCCAGAAACTATATTATTTACTGTCAAATTCTGTGTATGTGTGAATTAAACAACTTTATTTAAAAAGGTAGGTTTCGGGCGCCTGGGTGGCTCAGTGGGTTAAAGCCTCTGCCTTCGGCTCAGGTCATGATCTCAGGGTCCTGGGATCGAGGCCCGCATCAGGCTCTCTGCTCTGCAGGGAGCCTGCTTCCTCCTCTCTCTGCCTGCCTCTCTGCCTACTTGTAATCTCTCTCTCTGTGTCAAATAAATAAATAAAATCTTTAAAAAAAAAGAATAAAAAAATAAAAAAATAAAAAGGTAGGTTTCCCATGGATCCAATGCTAATTATGACATTTAAATGTTTGTAGTGTAAAATAGAAAGCAAAGGGAAGAAATTGTAAAATATGCCCATGTTCATTAGTCAAAAGTCTAACTTGTCTTCCAGTAAAGTAAACCTGAATTGCGCTCACTTAGAAAAATATTAAGGAATACTGAGTTAACTCAAATAATCAAAGGAGGAGTTAGTAAACCCAGCTTTGGTACTGCAAACACTTAACAGCCCTTGGCATCTCAGCAACTTGAATCCAGGCTTAGGAATTTACCACTCTCCTCCTTTGTCTCTCGCTCTCTCTTTCTGACTTTGTTTTTCCTAAAGTTGACCAGGCTTCTTCTTGTAGCTGAGAAATGGGCACTATCAACCTCCATAGACACCTTCACAGCTAAGATACGTGAAAAGAGCTCCAACCAACTAGCATCAGATGAAAAATAATGGGGAATCTCTTGTATAGCTTCTTCATTTGTCTATCAGCCCTGTGATCTATAATAGGATCTTTATAGTTTTGATTAGGGGCCCATTTCTTTAGCAATCTCTTTGTTCAGGGGAATGGGAGAAATAATGCCCGCTTACATCGGGACCCGACGCGACGTATAGAGAGGCAGGGAAAAGAAGGATGTAGTTTCCAGAAGAAGGGAGGAATCCTAGCAATTAGAACAGTAAATAATTTACACAGTTAGATTCATGCTCCTTGTGTTAAATTAAATATTTAGTGTTACTATGTGGCATATACAGACCTATCAAGCAATTCATAATATGGTAAACTGCTCTGGAATCATGTGAAATAAATAACTTACCACAAGTCAGTTTTCACAAGGTGGCTATGAATTCCCACGAAATTAGAATAAAAATTACTAAGTCTCAAATTTTTTCCTTTGACAATAATTTTAACTGTTGAGACTTGTTGTAATACACGGTTTTTTGTTTCAAAGGAGATACCTTTAAAATTTAGAATATTGAAATTTCAGAAAACTGGGAAATATTTTAAGGTGTCCCATTCTCACCCGTGAAATTGTACCACAGCAGAACATAGTGTATATATGGAATGCTAGGTTAAGTATTTTTAGGTAAGAGATAGTGACATAGGAGCTGTTCAAATTAGGGATAAACGCCTTTGCTCTTTGGGCAAGGTTATATGTCAAGTCTTCTGGCTGCAAAAAATTGGAAATGAAAGACAGGAAGGTTCCACTTCCTATCTGCCTGGACAGGTCTTATTACTCTAGTCCTCTCTGCATGAAGGTATAATTACTCATGGTTCAAAAAGCCATTTGTTTTTTCTCTGGTGTTCTGCACTGTGGCAAAAGGATAGATCTACATATATAAATGTAAATGAATTTTGGAGTATAACATATTTTATTTCTTCTTACTGCTCTATTCAGGGCAGAATGTAAGGCTTGCTATATCCAATCACATTATTTTACTATATCCAAGATGTTGATTTTTTTATTCAAAGAAAGAAGGAAGTTTATTAACAAGGAAGACTTTTTTCTTAAGGTATCTAAAGATACCACGTGTGCTCATCACTCACTGAATAAGGGAAACTTATTGCTTTAAAGGGCATTTGGTCTTAATACAGCTTCAGTAATTTGATGCCAGTAGGTGCAACCTGTATATTGCACCTGTCTCTTGTGAGAAATAAATGACTCATGAACTATGTAAGAGAATTATGTGTATTTTGTTTTCCTTTGTTGCATTGTTTTTGTTTTTTCCCCAAAGGCTATTCTATAAAGTTATGTGTTCATTGCTTCTCAAATAATCATGGACAATGTGGCAAGTTAGACCTAGAAAGATTGCTGGATTTGAGTAGAAAATATGAGTGTATTGTATGTATTGCAAGGTAGAGTTAGATGATAAAATATGTATAGGAATAAAAATACAGAAAATATTCTCAACAATCTCTGGTTCTATAAGAAAGGGTTTGAAGAAGGAAGAAAATATAAATTGGAGTAACTGAGTATAGAAGGCGGTACATGCCATTGTCATTGGTACTTTGTCATATTATTCTAGTTTCTCCTTTAAAAAAATTCCATTCCATTTACATTTCAAATAAGAAAAAACATCAAAGGAGCCAAGTTCTTTATCTCATCATTTGACTGTCACATTATACATTATAATGTAATCTATATATATTATGAGGACCCCCAAGATCATGACCTGAGCCAAAACCAATATGGAAGCTTAACAGACTGTGCCACTAGAATCCCCTATCTGACTTCTTCTTTGTTTTTTTTTTTTTTTTTTTGAGAGTATGCGAGAGCACAGGGAGAGGGACAAACAGACTCTGTACTGGGTGTGGAACACGACACAGGGCTCCATTTCATGACCCTGAGATCATGACCCACAGTGAAATGAAGAGTTAGATGCTTAACCAACTAAGCCACCCAGATGACCCTATTTCTGACTTTTTATATTGAATTTTCTGTATTTTCTTCAGATGATTTATCCATCCAACTAATTCTTTCCTTCCTTCCTTCCTTCCTTCCTTCCTTCCTTCCTTCCTTCCTTCCTTCCTTCCTTCCTTTCTTTTTCTTTAAGATTTTTATTTTATTTGTCAGAGAGAGAGAGAGAGAGGTAGGCAGAGGGAGAAGCAGACTCCCTGCTGAGCAAGGAGCCCGATGTGGGGTTCCATCCCAGGACCCTAGGATCATGACTTCAGCTGAAGGCAGACACTTAACAAACTGAGCCACCCAGTCATCCCAATCAACTAATTCTATCATTAGTTGTGTCTTTTCTGCTATATAACGCTTATACAGAATTTTTACATTTTTGAAAATCTCTACTAGTTGGTTTTTAGTGGGCTTTCCTCCACAAAAAAATCTCCTTATACATACGTATAGTTTCCTCTATTCAGGAAAATTTCAATTTATATTCTAATAATTTAAGCTCCAAAATGTTCTTATTTCAAATTTACATGTGTATTAATTACCTATTACTATCATAACAGATTATCATAATAATTTGTGATAATTATTATAATAGTTACCTTAGTGAATTGAAATAATGCAATTTTATTCTCCTATGGTAGTGGAGATTAGAAGTCTTAAGTCTTAAAAGGCTGACATCAAGAGGTTGGCAGGTCTGGTGTCTTCTGATGGCCCTAGAGGTGAATCTGTTCTTTGACTTTTCTAGCTTCTAAAGGCTGCTGGCATTCCTTCATTCTTTGGCTCATAGCTACATCAGGTCCGTCTCTGCTTCTGTCAACACATCACTTCCTCCCTCACTGTAATTCTGCTCCTTCTAATAAGGACCTTTGTGTGATGACAGGATAATCCAGCACAATGTCTTCATCTTAAAATCTTTAACTTAATCATATCTGTTAATTTCCTTTTACTATGTAAGGTAACATGTTCACAGGTTACAGGGAGTCAGATGTCAACATATTTGGAGGTCTTTACTCAGCCTGCCATAATATGCAATCATTCTAATACATAATCTTAAAGCATATAGCTTTTAAATCATTTCTCCTGATGCATATTACTTATGGATTCTTGTTTCTTATAATATTTTATGATTTTTAATTGGGATTTATATTTTTTTATGTCTCAGTGGAACTTCTCTGAGGCTTGGTTTTAAGTTTGATTCCCTACAGAGGATGTGGGGGTTTTTTGATTGTTTGCTTTTTGTTTTTTCTTTCTTTCTCTGCCTGAGACCTGGAGGAAATACAAATCCAGTCTGCTTAAGATTAATTTTTCTTTCATATTTTTTGAAGCAGACAAACAGTACAAATTCAATTCCCACACCTAGCCAGTTGCCTTACAATCTTAAGAGAAGCAATTTCTATTTTACTCCTACCGAGAACCTGGAGCATGAGAGATAAATATTATTTCTTTTCTGTCTTCAAAATTATTTTAGTTAACTATTTTTCTTATAGTATAGGTCTCTTTCCAATCCTAACTTTATGTGGGATGAATTCCTATATAATTCCCCACCCTGCCCAGGTACCGGTTCACTGATTCTCAACACACCCCCTCAGAGGTATACAAATTCAGGATTTATAGCAGCTTCAGCAATTGCTTATTTTCCTATCTTTGTCTTCACAACTTGTTCTGACCTCAAAGAAATTCCATTTCTCTACAATATATACAGCCACTCCTTTAAAAAAATGATTTTTATTTTGTCTAGCAATTTTAGGTATTTTGTAGCCATTGGTTCATATTGGAGTAAATACAGCTATGACTCAGTTTTTGTAAATATTAACTTATTTCATTCATTAAAAAGTGGATTCCATTTCAAAATGGTAATTTAATACTACTTTAGACCTATTTCAAGTAAATAGAACTTACAAAATAGGTTTTAGAAATTTACTTCCATGTTCTAAGTCTTATTACAGTAATACTGCTTATTAAGAGTTTGCCAATATGTATTTGATAATTATCTTTTTTGAAGTAGTATATTACAAGTTTTCAGGATATAGTTTTCCCTTTGTTCATTTGAAATCAAAAAGAGTTTATAGTAGTTTTTAGATTGCACGCTTAGGATAGCAATACTCTGTAGTGCAATGCTCTGCATGGTGTGGATGAAGAAAAGAAGCTCAATATTCATTTCTTAATCTCAAATGCTAAACTCTGTCAGAGATTCCATAAAGCAGAATACTCCACATAAGCCAATATTTACCCACATGTTTTGAATAGATCTCACTGAAACCAAAAGGTACAAAGCCAAAATATATATATATAATACATAATAATAATAATAATATAATATATAATATATATATATTACTCATTCTTTTAGTGAACTATAAAGGAGTTATATTTTTAAAATAAGTATACATTTCCATCTTAATTGGCAAAAATGTAATTATAAATTTAAGTGTAATAATAATTTCAAATGGTCTATTTCCTGTATATTTGGAAATACATTTTCAGAGTAAATGTATTAGAAGAACTACTTTAATATATTTTCATTTATGCCCACTAAAGTCAGTATTTGATTTACTAGTGTTTCCAATGTGGGGTCTTTACTGTAATCCACAGGTGATGTTCTATTCTTACAACTGACATCGAAGCGAATGGAATTTTGATGTTTATACATCCATAACCTGATCAAACACCAATATGACTTAATTTCTGTGACCAAAGGACAAGGCTTCTCTTGAATATTAAATCAAACTGTGCATTGTGAATTTCCTTAAAATATCTCAATGGTCACATTTTAAATTAGAAACAGAGAGAATGACTATTTTTGCTTACTTATCTGGGAAATATACTTTTTCTGTTACTCATTTTAGTGAAAGTCTTTCATTATTTTGTTTTCACAAGAAATTTTTTTATTGTCCATAAACAAATCACTTATAAATTTGAGCAATGATTCCTTTTGGGATCCATAATTTATGAAGTCTGTAATGATTTGGGGTAAAAGAATGGCAGTACTTGCATGGTAGATCTTAAACTATAATTTCAAGAATGTGACTTAAAGTAAGATTACAGAACTAGATAATCCTATGAAAAATGTATATGATGTAGCATTTATTGTTTTCTTTGTCTGTGTTTGGTTTTCTACCTACATTAACCAGGATTTATTTACTGTTATTATTCTTTGCTAGAAATGACATTATTTTTGTAAGCATAGTATAATCCAGCTGATCTAGTCTTAACAAAAGTATTAAATCATTTATGTACATATTATGGTTAACATATTACTTTCACACAATACACACATACCATAGTATTGTGAGGCTGTCCGTGTCTGTGCACATGTAAATCTCTGTTTATATGTCTCCATGAAAAGAAAATAGAATCTTTCTATTACTTAATTTTCTAAACTTCCTTGTTTACAAGCTAAATAAAATAAGCCTGTTTTACATATTATTTATAAGAACAAATCATGTTACAGTGAGGTCACGTGTGTATATGTGTATGTATACATATTTATGTATATGTGTTTGCGTATGTGTAGTTTTGTGCACGCATATAGATATCCACATAGGTGCATAAGTATATGATTGTGTCACCCAAGATCACATAAAAATTTTAACTTACAACACTAAAAAAAAGCCCAAGTAGAAAATAATCTCATACTCTTTAATTTATCCAATGTCATAAATAGTAAGTCTTTCACATTTTTAATACTCAATATGTTTTTGTCTAGTTGACTTGAGGAACTCTAGTTTCTGTGATAGAAGCCCTAGTAGACACAAATTTACAGTATAAAACAAATTCAAAGGGTAAGGAAAATTTTCTATGGCCATAGATCAATGATCCAGCTCTAAGAATATCTTAAAAACTTGCAGTAAAGCTGTTTTAGTGTTGTGTTTCCCAGATTCTGCTTCATTGCTCATTTGTGAAAACAAACATTTGCCATGAAGACATAACTGCCAATTTAGCCTAAATAAGACAAATGAGATAATGAGACCAGTGGCAAATTCGAGTTGACAAATCCTGCAGAATGGCCAGCTTCAAGTAAAAAGCTTTCCTTTTCTGCCAAAAGGTCTACATGCTAATGCTAACTAATTTGCCAACCTTGGCCCTACATTGTTTGACAATAGCTGAGCATCCCAATTTGTTATAGTTGTGACATTAATTTGGATGTAAAATGTGGCTTGATCTAGTAATCTATGCAACCTCTTCACCCTGCAACCAATCACACAGATGCATACTTTGTACTGAAAAGGCTTAGAAATGCACAGACCTTTTTCTTTCTTTCTTTCTTTCTTTCTTTCTTTCTTTCTTTCTTTCTTTCTTTCTTCTTTCTTTCTTCTTTCTTTCTTTTTTTTTTAAGCTTGGGGTATATTACTATAGAGAGGATAATGGTATAGACATTTTAAGTGTGACTTTCACCATGCTCATATCCTGGTTAGAGTAATAAAGGTGAAATAAAGTATGTTATTTACTTTAACATTACGGGGTCATTCAGAATATTTGCCCTGAATCAGTTATTCAAATATCTGTAACTTAGCCACCAGTGTTGATGGATTTTGAAAAGCCAATTTAGAGTTAAAAAAATATATATATATCCTTTGAATCTTTCCAGAGTTGCAAAATAGTCAGAGGTATTGATACCTCATACATTTTTCAATCTATTTTCTTTATTATTTAAAAGAAAAATGTTCCTCTGTGTTTGTATTGCTCCTGAAACAACTTAATTTTGTGTATTAGTGTAGAAATAAGTTAAAATTTCAGTTCAGAGAAATCTGTTTTGTTTTTCATTTTTTTTTAAAAGATGTTATTTATTTATTTGACAGAGAGAGAGAGAGATATCACAAGTAGGCAGTGAGGCAGGTAGAGAGAGAGGAGGAAGCAGGCTCCCCACGGAGCAGAGAGCCCGATGGACTACGGACGGATGCGGGGCTCCATCCCAGGACCCTGAGATCATGATCTGAGCTGAAGGCAGAGGCTTTAACCCCCTGAGGCACCCAGGTGCCCCTTGTTTTTCTTTTTTAAGTAAACTAGGTACTTAGACTCAGAAATGCTTGTTTCATGCCTTTAACTAGGTTAAGCAATAAGAGTACCACAATTGTATACAGTAAGGATAGATTAAAAAAAATACTTTATTTTGAATGGGTATAAATTGGTGTGACTCAATCATTTAAAAGGTAGACTGGAATCTCAGGACTTTAATTCAGACTTTGCAAACTGCACTAAGATATTTAGTTTCTGACGGATGGATAAAAATGAATATAAAACATTTTATAATTATAAAATTGTACTAATCCTACCATTATGAAAGCAATTAATCAAAAATATTTACCTTGCTTTGGAAAACTACATTAAAAAATGAGTGTATCAAAGAGATAGGTTTGCCAAAAAATTTGACAATTCATGATAATACCTATAAATTTCTATAAATAGCCTTTTAAAATTCATGTAAGATACATTTTTAAGAAATATAGGAGCTTAAAATATTTTTAAATTACAAAAATAAAATTTAGAAAAAATATTTTGAATTCTTATCTTCTAGGTTTATATTTTTATTGAGGGGAAAATACCTAAAAATATAAAGATCTATTCAGTTTTTTAAAAATGAATTAAAATGTTTCACTCTAGGGCACCTGGGTGGCTCAGTGGGTTAAGGCCTCTGCTTTTGGCTCAGGTCATGATCTCAGGGTCCTGGGATCAAGGCCCACATCGGGCTCCCTGCTCAGCGGGGAGCCTGCTTCACCCTCTCTCTCTCTGCCTGCTTCTCTGCCTCCTTGTGATCTCTCTCCCTCTGTGAAATAAATAAATAAAATCTTTAAAAAAAAATGTTTCACTCTAGGGGTGCCTGGGTAGCTCAGTTGGTTAAGTGTCTAACTTGGGCTCAGGTCATGATCTCAGGGTCCTGGGATCAAATCCCCCATCGTACTCCCTCTGTTTTTGCCCCTCTCCCTTACTTATGCTCTCTTTCTCTCAAATGAATAAATAAAATCTTATAATAAAATGTTTTCCTCTAACTCTGCCATTAACTTGTAAAAGTATAGAAATACAGCCTTCCAAAAAGAACTTAGAAGTCATATGAATTCACTTTCAGATAAATGCAAATTCAATTCTTGAATGCTTTCTACAAATGTAGGCAGCCTTGAGCGCCTGGGTGGCTCAGTGGGTTAAAGCCTCTGCCTTCGGCTCAGGTCATGATCTCAGGGTCCTGGGATCGAGGCCCGCATCGGGCTCTCTGCTCAGCAGGGAGCCTGCTTCCTCCTCTCTCCTCTCTCTCTGCCTGCCTCTCTGCCTACTTGTGATCTCTCTCTGTCAAATAAATAAATAAAATCTTTAAAAAAAAAAATGTAGGCAGCCTCTAGGGTGACCCCCAGTGATTGTCCTTCCTAGTATTCATGCCCTTATTATCTATAATTCTCTTTCTTTCTTCTTAGGCTGGTAATGCCTCACTTCTAACAAATAGAATAAGGCAAAATATATGGGATTTCACTTCTAAATTAGGTTACAAAAGGACTTTGACTTCTGTCTGGCTTGCTCTTTCTCACTTTTTCATTCGCGGGAAGGCGGGGAATACATCAAACTCCAAAATACCAGTTGCATCCACAGGTCTCATAATAGCCATGGCTTTCCAGGGTCTCCATGGTACACAGCATATTTGAATTCAAAAGAAGCTGAAGAGGGTCTGGACACAACCACTCAGGGACAAAACTCTTTCGTGAGGAATGCCTCACTTAACTTTTATATTGTTTCCCCATGAAGTTCTTCTAGCAGTATGTACCAAGATGTATCTTTTCAAGGGCAGCCACAACTCACCCATGGAATTTAAAAATAACCAAGTCTGATAACGAGGTATAATATGCTTGGTATATCATCATTCAGATTGTCAACACATCACAGAGCAGTTGCAAGAAGGTAAATCCAGGGTCATATTATCAACTGTTTCTTGGTATGAGTATGAATTCAGACCCACTGTTAACTCTTTACCATCAACCTACCCCTGAATTCTGGATACAATCATATTGCATATACTTTTAACACCTTTTTATATCTTTTTTGAAAGATATATTTTTGCATTTTTAAAAAAATATTTTATTTATTTATCTGAGAGAGAGAGTGAAAGAGAGAGAGAGAGGGCATGAGCAGGAGGAAGGAGCAGAGGCAGAAAGAGAAGCAGGTTCCGTGCCGAGCAGGGAGCCCGATGCAGGACTCGATCCCAGGCTCCGGGGATCATGACCAGAGTTGAAGGCAGATGCCTGAGCCACCCAGGCACCCTGAAAGATATACTTTTGATACTGCAAACAAAAAGGCAGTGTTCCTGTCTATAGCCAGCTCAACATGTAAAGTTCAGTGTTAGTATGATGGACTAAATGTGTTAGTCTTGACCACATCTTTTAACATATTTTCAATATTTTTAAACTAATTTAATTTTACTTTTCACCTCTTTATTTATTACTAATTGCAAAAAAATAAATATGAGAGATGTATTTCAACATATAACTAATTATTCTGAAAATAAATTTGCCTCTTCAGTCAAGTCAATTGCCATGTGAGCTATAATTAAAGATCAAAAATCAATTTTCCTAAATAATATTCCATTCTGTGATTTCTCATTAGAATACATACTTTTCAACTCAGTTTCTTTCAAACAATCAACAAATTTTTTCTAATACCAAATACCAGTAGATATGTTATCACAGTAATGTTTTGTACACCAGATATATATTCACAACATATCAGTGGTATCTTCTAATAAGACAAGTAATTATTAAAAAGTCATCATTCGGGCGCCTGGGTGGCTCAGTGGGTTAAAGCCTCTGCTTTCAGCTCAGGTCATGATCTCAGCGTCCTGGGATCGAGGCCCGCATCGGGCTCTCTGCTCAGCAGGGAGCCTGCTTCCTCCTCTCCCTGTCTCTGCCTGCCTCTCTGCCTACTTGTAATCTCTCTCTCTGTGTCAAATAAATAAATAAAATCTTTAAAAAAAAAAAAAATAAAAAAAAATAAAAAGTCATCATTCACTGAATTACACTGGGGCCTATCAAGTGTCTACTCTTAGACATAGCCCAGTTACAAATAGTCGCCTTTGACAAATATATTTTAAGTATCATTGTGTACCATGATTTATCTACTTCCCATAGAGATGACCTACATAGACTATATTTTACCCTGTTCCTATCAGTTGTATTACCAGGAAGCCTTTCCTAGTCAATGCTTCCCTGACATTCTCCACAACTTGTGCTTACAATGCTACCTCTATGAGCAAGCTCCTCTAGCCTGCACTTCCATGTTACTGTCTTCACAACATATTCACTCCATGGTCATCAACATATAAGACACCCATCCTAAACAAGGTATCATGCCTTCTCCCAAAGTGTCACCAAGGAATATTGCCCCATGTTTTTGTGGATATTTTTGCTCTACATACCTATTGTTCATCATCTTTCTAAGTCTTGCCAAATATGACTAGTTTCTTGCCAAAGTAATCCTTCTAAAATTTCTATATGGGACAGTATGTACTTTTCAACATGTGGCATGCTTCCAAAAATGCTATTTCTCCTTGGCTCAAAACACTTTGCTGCAAATCAAAGGTTCTTTAATCCCTTCAAGACCATTGTGGTCAGTGTTGACTTCACCACTACACTTGCCATTGCTACTGTTAAGCATGATTATGATATAAAGAAAATGTATTTATACACCCTACCCCATATTGGGGTTATTAGAAAATCAATAATCAGATATATTCTACTCTTAAAATCTAGTCAATCTTTATGTACCATAAGAACTTCTTAAAAAGAGTTGGTTTGGAACTCTAGAAGAGAACATCAATGAATATGGACCTACATCTTTCCTGTTATTAGCCCCCTCATTATCATCACACTCTTTTCAATTCCCATTCTTGAGTTCATTACATTTACATTTTGTATATTCAAAACAGCAAAGAAGGCTCCAGCATACCAAACAAGCTATAGTAATATAACATTCCTCATATCCTGGCAACAGTATGTCAGCCTGGTTTGCAGCTATGTAATGCACAGGTGATCAAATATTGTACAATCATAGATCTGTGCAACGTAAATATAATACCTCTTTCAGCATGAAAACTTGATTAGTGAACACAGTCTGTACACCCTTAACTAAAAGAAGGTTTGAAATGACTAAGACTCAGTAAGGTCATCAATGAGTAATGCATCACCTTTTTTCCCCCTCTGGATTACACAAGAAGAATTTTTTGGCAAAGTTCCTACCTCCTCTTTAGTGCAATGACTTTTTTCAGGAAGAAACTGTTGGTAGTCTTCCCCAGAGAACAACTAACTTTGGTCATTTTCCTGTCTTGAGACACTCTTGAGGGAACAACGTATTAGCAGTTTTTTTGGTATTATCACTCACTTCAAAAGTCCTTTACTTTAAGCTGCCATTTCCCTACTTTTCATTATCCCTAGATTTACCCAGACTCTTTCTACCTGGATTGGGTTGAGGGGTTCAAGTACACTCCACAACCATAAAATTGGCAAAAGGTATAACTGCACAATGTCTTTTCTTTCATCCATTCACATTCTTGGATCTATAAATCATAAAGATATCCCTCACACCAAACAAAGTTGGAGCTGTCGACATAAGGCCTATCCAAACCAAGAATTCTTTTGGAATAAGTGCTGCAGGATTTGAGTCTTAGAGTTAATGTCATGTGCTAAAATGTTTCTCTTAATAGGAGATAACAAACTGAAGCTCAGCCTTGGTACCATGGGATCCTACATCACAACAGGAAAAAAAAGTTGCCAAGTGGAAAACGCAAAGATTTGTATTATGGCATCATTTCCTACCCATGCATTCTCATTTCTGCACCCCCAAATTTTCCATTTTATATTCTCCCTATTTAAGTATTAAATGCAGTCACCTGAATGTAGATATGCCGTTTGTTCTTTTCACATGTTCCACTTTTTAGCAAATGTTTAATTGCTCCTTTCAATTTCTTATCAAACACTACTATGAAGGTGAGAATGAATCAAATATATCCAAATAACATTGTGCTTTTAGCAGATCAGTATATCATAATCATTGTGAAGTAAGTTCCTTAAGCTGAGGAAATATATGTGGGTGCTCCAAATTGAAATGATTTACATTGTTCCTATCTTTCTATAACATTCTTGGCCATTACTTCAGTGAAGACATTTACAATAAAAAATCCTGTAGGAGCTATATGTAATGGTCCAAAATGATCTACCCGATACTAATCAGGGGGACTCTGTCCCTGTGGAATTCATTCCATGGTAAGTTAAAAACAAAAAACCGAACGATCTTTTCTCATCATTCTGAAGAGTCATAATAGGCAATTAGTGGTACCTCAACAGAGAACAAAGAAATAAATCTTCATTCAGCTGAACTGCATAGCTTGGTAGCCCCCATGGAAACTCATCTCTTATGCTTAGCCTACTGCTTCAAATATTGTTTTAAACATCCCATTCCAGTTCCTTCAGAACTTTCTGCTAAGTTTTTTAGGGATCGTTCAATATATACTACCTTTTCTCCATTCCTTGGCTTTCCAGAAGTCCTTCCAAAATAGGGATTTCCACATAAGGGTATTTTAAATTATCTAATTGTTGGGTGCCTGGGTGGCTCAGTGGGTTAAAGCCTCTGCCTTCGGCTCAGGTCATGATCTTAGGGTCCTGGGATCGAGGTCTGCATCGGGTTCTCTGCTCAGCAGGGAGCCTGCCTCCTCCTCTCTCTCTGCCTGCCTCTCTGCCTACTTGTAATCTCTCTCTGTGTGTCAAATAAATAAATAAAATCTTAAAAAAAATTATCTAATTGTCTATAACTCACTTAACCAAACACATAGGCAGGTTATCACTGCTGCCCAAGAATTTATAAAAATCCACACATATTTCGTTAGAATAAACCTAGTTCTTTTACAAAAAGCTACATGTACTACTGCAAGGAATTTAAGCCTAGTGTACAGATTTGCCCTTTCCTGTTGGGGTTAATGTAGAGCATAAAATCATCCATAATACCCAGCTTGCTAAAATGTAACACGGAAGCAAGGGAAGGTTCAGAGAAGGGCATAGGTAGGCCTTTGGAATGCCGGGGATTGCAGGACCACTCTGCAGTTGAATGCCACAGGGAGTTGCCTTCCCCAAAGCTTTCTTAGCCCAAACAGCCACCCTGTGATCTAAGAGATGTGTGCATTGTCCCCCTAGGCTATGTTTAGCAGAGTTTGTAGAATACATAGATTAGCATGTTGTATCTTTCCTGTAAACAGATCCTCTTACTTTCAGTAAGACCCCTTGTCACACATCACATGCTTGACAAACAGTGATAAGGATTTGTGGTTATCCTGAAGGACCAGTAAAAACGAGAGCAAAGGGTCTTCCTCTCTGAGCATTGACCCCCTTGCTCTCTCCTCTCTTTCACAGCAAAGTTTGGAGTACTCTTTCATCCATTGGGACAGGGATTGCTGGCCATTCCGTGGGCCACTTTCCTACTTTTCCAAGAATTTTTTCCTCCTCCAGCTGAATTGCTAAAATTCCCATTCTTCTGAGCGTTGCCATAGGTATACCATGCTGTTTGCATTGTTTATCAAGAAGAATCATATAGGGCGCCTGGCTGACTCGGTTGTTAAGCATCTACCTTCAGCTCAGCTCAGATCCCAGGGTCCTGGAATCAAGCCCTGCATTGGCCTTCCTGCTCAGCGGGGAGCCTGCTTCTCCCTCTCCCACTCCCCCTGCTTGTGATCCCTCTCTCACTGTGTCTCTCTCTATCAAATAAATAAATAAAAACTTAAAAAAAGAAGAAGAAGAAGAAGAAGAAGAAGAAGAAGAGTCATATAGTTGGGGGTACCTGGGTGGCTTAGTTGGTTAAGCCTCCGACTCTTGGTTTCAGCTCGGGTCATGATCTTGGGGTCCTTGGGATTGAGACCCGCATTGGGCTCTGTGCTCAGAGCAGAGTCCACTTGTCTCTCTCCCTCTGCTCCTCCCCCTGTTCTCACTCATAAATAAATAAGATCTTAAAAAAACAAAAGAGTCATATGGTTAGGTCAGTCAGCAATTGGATATGGGAGAAAGAAGGACCTAGCATTGGTAGTCATGCAAATGATAGCCGAATTATGTGATGACTTTCCTGAGATATCAGCTATAGTATTCAGTATATATGGATAAATAGATTAATATATCTGTACAGCACACACACACACAATTTTCACTTGATAAATGAACTTTCCTCGGAAACTTCCAGCTAGTGTCAGTTGTCTTCATCATAGGCTCAGAGTTTCTCTTTTGTCTTCTGACACTTTCTCTGAATTATTCTTTTTTCCCAGCTACAAATCCCATGTAAGATAACTAAGAGAGCAAATTCATTATTGTTACCTTGTATGCCTTTAGTTGTTGGGTACTGTCACTGCTAGAGTCCAATACCAAGTGAATAGTTTCTAGTGAAAAGAGCAATTCATAGCATCAACATTTGGTAGCTTTTTGGTCTTTCATCGTAGTAGCCTGTAACAAGGAGTTGAAGAGGCATAATCTGACTTCTGTCACAAAGTTCAATGAGCATGGTGGCATGCTGGCAAAATGTCTGACTTCATATATTCATTTGGTTCTTATGGTCCCAGTGGCCCAGCACAAGTGCTGTCTTTCAGCACTTTTTATATCCCACAATGTGAAACTCTGTTCAGATATCCATTGGAATTGTTTTTTTCCTAGTCACTTAATTCTTCTTTCACCTTGCCTATTTTAAATAGGCAATAAGATTCCAAAAATTAAGAAGGTGTGCAATTCAGGATTAAACATACCCACTAAATGCTGGCATGTCTTATTAGTAGCCAAATTCTTAAGAAACAGTAATTTATTTCTGTTTTTGGAAAGATCTCTTGAGACACCAGTGAAATGATTCCCAAGATTTTACAGATTCAGACAATTTCTGAAATTTTGAAATTCCTCAACCATGCTCTATAAAATTTATGTATAATCTTTGTTGGCAGGTTTTTTTTTTTTGCTTCCTTTTCTCATTCTGCTACTATTATTATGCCAAAACCACAATGATTCAGTCTCTTCTTCATGAATATAAAGCCCAAATCTCTCCTCACAAAAGTATGATAGTACATGGTAAAATTTTAAAACCTTTGACAATGTGGTAAAAATATATTGAATTTCTACCCATGTAAAGGCACATGTGAAATTTTATTTTCTTCTGCTGAAAGTATTAAAATAAAGCATTAGCACAATCAATCACAGTATACCAGTCTCCATTAGCCTGCTGCATCTTTTGGATAGCTAGCATCCAATACTGATGTCAACTGCACTACATTATTCATTCTTTGTTAGTCTACCATCAGTTTTCACAACCCTTACGCCTTTCTCATTAGTCAAACTCAAATTGCTATAGGGTACATTGATATTATTATCCCTATTTCTACCATTTTTTAAGTCAAAGTTGAAATTTTATGTTGCCCTTTGGGATTTCTATATTGCCTAATACTTATTGACAGATAGGCCTAGGATGTTTCACTTTACATGTCCAATTTATCCTGAATGAGGACAAACTTGGCTGAAATTTGACCTAATGAAGATGACAGCAACGTTTGCCACTTACATCACATTTATTGCAAATTTGAATTTTGGTAAATATCTTTTAGCTTCCAGTATTTTGATCTGTAATTTTATTTTATTCATGAATAATTTCAGTTATTGGATGGCTTTCAGGAAACATCCCCATAACCACCCAAGCCTACCGAAGTCCCTGTAGGGTCTCCTCACTGTCATAGGTAGGGATGCTGGTATGTTAGCTACATTTATCCAACAAACCAAGGAGGAAATGTTCCATGTTCCCTGATATTTAGCCTAAAAATTTAACACAGCCTTAGAGATCTTGCTGGGGAATGTAGTTACAAGTTTCTGGACTAAATCATACTTCACAGAGGGGATTAATTTTGCACCATGTTTCAGCGCTCCTATTTAATTCTTCTTTCATTTTTTCCTATTTTAAATTTATCCAGGTAAGGATAGATTGAATATGACAAGCTCCTTAAGAGAGATGACTTGTAAAGTAGATGCTTTGTGGGTGTCTGTCTATTTTTTTCTATTTAATTTCTCTCCTTTAAAAAATATATAGATATAGATATAGAAGATATAGATATAGATACATGGCAGAAAAACTCTACCTCACTAAATCTTCTTTTTTCAACCATTGCCCTTAGGCTTAGTTTCCCTGTCTTTATCTTTGTCCTTTAAAAATTGCTCTTACCTTTGACAGATTCTCTAACTCCGTAGAAAATAATTGAGGAAGTTAATCCTCTACTATAGTATAATGCTCTTTTGTCTCCTAAATGGAAAGATTGGAGTTTCCCTGAATTATTATATCCAACATTTGTTTGGGAAAGGAGCATGTCATCAGAGGCAACTCTATTTTGCTTACCATATAACCAATCCAATGGAGTTGCCATTACCAGCATTTAATTGTTCAATAGCCATGTTCCATTTTAATATGGAAGAGAAGACAAGGCCAAGTCTCATTTTTTATGAATACTCAGAAGGTAGCTTTTACCACCTCAAAGAGGATAAATATACCACATTTTGGTAATTAATGAGTTGAATGACAAAACCACAACTAATTTTAGGTAGGTACTCATTCCAAGTAGATCTCTTTATTCTATAATGCCTAAGTATCAAATTACTAGATTAACCTTAATTTTCCTCCAGTCTTCCAAAGAGTACTAGAACATCAGTATGAACCCTTACTTTTTGTTTTTCAATACTGATCTTAAATTTTTCACTGTTAGCCTCTAGTTCATGGTCTCATTTTTGCCAAAACAGTCAACTGCAGTCACTACATTTTTTTTTTGAAGGGGTGGGGGTCATTTTCACCGTTTGACTCTTTTTGCCTATTCAATTATACTCATCTTTTACAAGTTTACATCATATAATTTCCCTGGCAAAATTTTCACCATCTCGGACCACAAATGGAATGGCCACCACCCAGGGATCAAAGTCTTATCAAGTCCTTTCTTCCCATGTTGTCACTTACTTCATAAATCTTTTGCTCTTGTGAACAGGGTTCTTTGTGTCAATTCCACATCTTCCTCTTATCTGCCTGTGATGCTGCCATTAATTCAATATCAGGTGATACTAGGTCTAGAATCCATGAAAATTCACAAGAAATTTTATGTCCCCAATCATTTACTTCCATTGAATGACACCAAATTGGCAACACAGTATACTACCTGCATTGCTTTGGGTTGTGAGGTACATCTCAAGTAGAACTTGGAGGTCTCTTCAGTGTATTGCTGTAAAAGACAAAGTTGAAGATAGTTCTGTCCACTTCAGTTAATTAAGTCTACCCCTGCCATTTCTTTCCTATTTACTATACTCTGCATGTCACATAACCCATCTAGGTATGTGTCAAGGCACATGCCTCCCATTGCAGCTGCAGGTCACCAGTCAGCAGATCACAATAAAGAATCCTAACAACGATATACAACTGCCCAGCTTGGCAAAAGATAGATAACATACCACTCCACATTTATTTCTGGAGGCAGTAGCTCTGCATCATACTTTCAGGAGTTTCTGAGTCTAGGATAATAGTTTAGAGCAGCTATTATTTTTTTATCTGCACATGTAACTAAATACATCATTATGATTATCAGCCTTTAGATATATCTTGTCAAAGATATTTTGCAGTTGTGGAGTTCAAAAATAGGCTCAATACTCCAGGTGTATCTGATTAGAAAAATCACAGAAGGCTTAATAAAAATTTTAGGAAAAAAATTCCTGCATTACAAACCACTCCAAAACTTAGTAGCTCTAAACAACCATCATTTGTTTGCTCACTTTTCTATCAGTAGGCAGTTTGGTGAGCTGGGCTCAACTGGGCAGTTCTTTTGCTGGTCTTGTCTATGGTGACTCATGCTGTTACAGTTATCTGGGTCTGGATGGTCCCAGATGGCCTCACTTAACATGTCTGGAGCTTTTGCTGAGGTGGCTGGATATTCTTTGTCTGTGGGATGTCTCTCTTTACATGATTTCTCATCTTCAAGGGGCTAAACAGTGTTTACTTGCAAAAAATGAGGGTTTCAGGGTCCTAAGAGGATACATCCTATTGATAAAAGAAAGCTGCAGGACCATCCAAGATTCAAAAGGAAAGGCAGCTGATCTCACTTCTTGTGGAAGGACCAACAACAACAAAAAAAAGAAAGCAAAGTGACATTTTAATCCACCCACTCCCCTCAATCAGCACACTGTATTTTTAGCAAAGCAGAATGACATTATACAATGAAGGATAGTATAGTGGTTACAAGTGAAGATATTGGTGCCTGACAATTAATGAAAGATAACAATATGTAAGGTCGTAGAGCATAGTGGTTAAGATTGCAGACTTCAGAACCAGTCTACCTAGGTTTGATTCTTGGTTTCTTCATCTAACATTTGTGTGCCTTGGTTAGGTTACTTAAACTATTTGTGACTTGGTTTTTCCTTTGCACAATAGAAATTATATTTGTTATTCATTTATTTATTCTAAAGATTTTAATTTTTTAAGTCCTCTCTACACCCATCATGGGACTTGAACTTACAACCCTTAGATCAAGAGTTTCATGCTCCACTGACTGAGCCAACCAGGCATCCCAAAACAATAATTATTAATAACACATGTGTCATAGGGTTGCTGTGAGAATCAAATGAGCTAATCAATTATATATGAAGTCCTTGGTCTAGTTCCTGAAGCATTTTTAGAACTGAATAAATGTTATGAATCTTTTGTTACTTAATTTACATTGTACATTGCTTATCATACAGTTATTTCTTTAAAATTTTATGAATGATTATTGAGCTTGTGGTCAACTATAATTCATGAGATTTTTTTCCACGTGCACCACAGTTAATTTCAAATAGACTACTCTTCAAGTAATATTTGAAACTTAAAGCTAGTGTACTGTTTTGTTCTGATTATTTGTTTTATACATTCATTGTAACTTACAAATATGCCTTTGATTCTAATTGTTTGGATGTTACAAATTTCCCTAATAACTTCTATAATCGATATTGTGACAATTCTCAAGTGTTTGATAAAAATATATATAGTTTTTGTCCAAAGAAAGCAGAACACTACCAAGGACTTTTTATTTTTCTTTTTTTCTGTGTTCTGTTGGATTAAAAATTAATTAATCCTTTCTTTCATTTTTACAGTGCTGGAAAACTATATACTCCAAGTGTATACTCTCACTATTTTTTCTTACATTTTAAACATACTTGCTTTACTTTCTTCGTGTTTTTCTAACTCATCCATGTTAATGAGGTTAACATGTTATAAAATGTCTCTCCCCATCAATGGGTTAAGTTTTTGTTTTGCAAAATTGCATTTCTACTTCGTTTCAAAACAAACAAAAATAGTCATTTATTTAATGGGCTTTAAATACTTAATCTAATTTATTGACATGTTTTATTTATGTTTTTGCTCATTATTACTTTTTGCTCCTCACTTTTTAGTGGGTTTGCATTTTTTCTTGCTTGAGTACATCATTCAGTGAATTTGCAACAAATGTCTAGAATTATAACCACTACTGGTGAAAAGATTTTGATTGTTTTCTTTCTCAATATTAGTTTAACTGGATATGAGGCAAATACTGGGATTTATTTTCTTTAACTTTGGTGACTTATTGTCTCTATTATATGTATTGTATCTATTATTGTATCTACTGTTCTGATAGAATGCCCTACTTTAGATCATAGATTTATAATTCTGGTAGTTCTTAGTATTTTCCCATTTTCTTTCAGATTTATTTTATAATCTATTATTCCTAAGTTTTTTATCCTTATGTTTGTTTGTCTCATTCAGTAGTGGAATATATTTTCATTCTAATGTATTTTTTGTTGTTGTTAATTACAGAAAATTCTGAAGCATTTTTTATTTGAATTTGGATGCTCTCCCAACTGTTCCATTCTCTTCTACTGGAAATTCCATCATCTGTAATTCATAACTATTCAATCTATCTTCTATATTTTCATAAAGTCTTGGATGACTATCTCAATTCTAAATTTTGATTCAAGGGCGCCTGGGTGGCTCAGTGGGTTAAAGCCTCTGCCTTCGGCTCAGGTCATGATCTCAGGGTCCTGGGATCGAGGCCCGCATCGGGCTCTCTGCTCTGCAGGGAGCCTGCTTCCTCCTCTCTCTCTGCCTACTTGTAATCTCTCTCTGTGTCAAATAAATAAATAAAATCTTTAAAAAAAATAAATAAATTTTGATTCATGGATTCTCTCTTTCCCTGTTTGTCCTTTCCTCTTATTTTCATTTCAGTATGTGTACTTTTCCATTTCAACAATTTTTTTCTTTTTCTTATTTTCTGATCTTGTTTTATGGGTGCTATGTTCTTCATAGTCACTCTGAGCTTTAAAAATACAGTCATTTTAATATCTTCAGAGCATTCTGGTATTTTTAGTTCAACATTGTGAAATTTATCTTTTTGTTGTAGGTTTTTCTCCATGGTTTTTGGTTTCTTTCTGTTTGTTGTAATTTTTTTCTGCAGGTCCACATTTCATAAAGTTTTCCTTTCTTTATATTCCTTCTTCTTAAACATTTTTGCAGTTATCTCACACCTCAGCTACTTCCTAGAGACCACATTGCAGAGGCAATATTGCTTTGTAGATACCTTCAAGGAGACTACATAATAATCTTCAACAGTACAGACTCACTAGACTTCTGGGTTGAAATGAATTCTGTTTTCTCCCTTTTCTAAAGGCAAATTGTGGATTATAGACCCAAATCTGAGGACATAGTTGGATCTTCTTCTTTATTTTTTTTCAAGATTTTATTTATTTATTTGACAGAGAGAGATCACAAGTAGGCAGAGAGGCAGGCAGAGAGAGAGGAGGAAGCAGGCTCCCCGCCGAGCAGAGAGCCCTATGTTGGACTCCATCCCAGGACCCTGAGATCATGACCTGAGCCAAAGGCAGAGGCTTTAACCCACTGAGCTACCCAGGTGCCCCATAGTTGGATCTTCTTTGCTTCTTTTCATAAGAATAAAAAGAAGTATTGCATAAATGTAATACTATTTCCAGTCCTCACCCAGAGTGTATCTACCTCTAGTCCTCAGTATCTGTTTCATCCTTGTCAAGACTGAAGTTCCAGCACCCATCATCTTTGCATAGTACCCAAGAATCTGCCTTCTGCTCCCACTCACTAATCATAGTTTTCCTCTGACCCATACAATCAGTTCTGTGGAATGGAGAAGACTACAGAAACCTTGAAAGTCACACATTGAAGAAGGTAGAAGTCAGGGTCTCTGAGTAACCATGGAGAAGACCTATCATGTGAACTTGTTTATCAATCACCATTGTTACATGGGAAAAGGGACAGACTGTCTTGATTTGATCCTTTACATATTTGAGACTTGTTACCACAGGCTTGCCACCTTGATTGATGAATTGTCTGACTTGAGTGTTTAATGTCTTATAGTAACTTACTAAGTGCTGAATTTTCTGCTGCACTATAGTGATAAAAAGAGGACTGTGCTTTTTAATTTTCTTTCTCATCTGTTTCAAAATGTCTGTTGGAGTCTACCCCAAACCAAAGCCATCAGCATATGAAAATGTAAAAAGCATTGTATTTCTTGTATAATACTATTAAACAACCCATGGAATTAATTCAAAATTAAATCAGTGTCATTAATGTTGGTTAACTTCATTCTCCAAATGCTGTAAGTTTGGTTTTGCACATACAAACAATCTGAAAATCTTTTTCCAATGTAAAGATTTTGGAAGACTTCTTGCTATCCTTATCATCACCTAGAGGTTACAAATCCTTATCATTCCTCTCTACAAATATGTAATTCTAAATTAAATGATATTCCTTTTTGTAACAGTTTATTAAAGCCTCAGAAGATTCTTTCTAGTTCTCTTCTAGGTAAAGATATGTTTGTTTTGTTTTTGTTTTATTGTTCATCGTATGATCTACATACAATTTTTGGAGACTTCATCTTAAGAGTACTGTGTTAAGAGTGGTAACATGGATATGTTACCTGAAGGATTATATCCATGTCA
The DNA here is from genome assembly GCA_002007465.1 of Ailurus styani. Lineage (NCBI taxonomy): Eukaryota > Metazoa > Chordata > Mammalia > Carnivora > Ailuridae > Ailurus > Ailurus styani. The sequence goes on from LNAC01000127.1 coordinate 2,381,269, forward strand.
CAATTTATATCTGTGGACATTTGTGACTTGTAGTCAGTTACTAGTGTTTTAACATACCTTATCTCAATTTGAAATAAAAAAAAAAATCCTTAGATAAAATCAGACATGTTTTATCTGAATCTTTAGAAAGCTCTTCTGCTCAATTAAATAGGGGAATATTTTGTTTATTGAAGGTTTCTTAATTTTACTATTATAATTTCTATGATGATTTGCCTATTACTTGGTGCCTTTATTTCACTGCTCTATCACTATTCTCTTCTGTATTTTTGGCCAGATTAAGTCCAGTGTATGATTGTCCACTATTACTTATAATTTTTGCCTTACAAAGTACAATTTCTTTAATTTAGTAATTTTGCAAATCTTGTTTTTACCTTGTCAAAACTACTACAGAACATGCAGACTTTTGAAAACTCCTTTTTTTCCCCAAAAACACATTTTACATACACATTTTTAAATGTGGTAGAAAGGCACACACTCTGCCTACCTAAGAACACTGTATTGTGGTCACATATTAATAGTTCTACAATTCTTACCTACCCTTTTCCTTCTTTCCTTTGAAATAACTTTTAGAATCCATTATGTCTGTGGATTTCTCTATCTATCATCTATCTATGTATCTATCTAAGTATGTATGTATGTATCTATCTATCTATCTATCATCATTTTTTATTTCTATGTCCTTACTCCAAATAATGGATGAGTTATTCCTGGGAAAAAATTCATTTTCTATTATCATATTTCTGTTAGGAATTACACATACTGGAATCATTTGTAAGACTTACCTGGTGGATGGAACCATGAGTTTTGGCATCAGCTCTTACCTAGGTGTGAACATTAAGTTGCTGAAATCTAATGTATGTATTTGTGTGTGTGTGTGTGCATGTGTATACACATATATGCATATGTATATATATATACTATTTAATTATAGATGTGTTGAAGTGTGTAGTATGTAAGATGACTCCAATAAATGTTAACAATTTTTAGTTTCCATGAAGTCTCTGTAAAATTTCTTTTGTTAAAATACCCATACAAATATTGATATCTGGAATATAAAAGATTTTACCTTTTCCCTGTTATTTTCATAAAAAAATGCTAGTCACAATCTTCATTTCTAAATTTGTTTATTCATTTTGAAAGAGGGAGGGAGAAAGAAAGAGAAAGAGAGAAGGGGCAGAGGGAGAATTTTAAGCAGGCTCTGCACCCAACACAGAGCCTGATGCGGGGCTGGATCTCACAGCCCTGACATCATGAAGCTGAAATCAAGAGTCGTACGCTTAACTGACTGAGCCACCAAGGTGCCCTTCATTTTTTTTTTCAATTCCTATTCCCACCCATGTTTAATTGTATGAGTCTATTTCTCTATGGTCCTAGCTTAAAATTCTGTTGATCAGAGACAAAAATAGTAGCTAAAAATTCTCCTTTCAGATTTCGTTATGCGTACTTCAGTCCTTACCTACAGATCATACTTTCAAAGTAATACCGTCTATCTTATTTTACCTAATCTAAATACTTTTGTGTGCATTTTAAGTAATTTCCTCTATTTTTCTTTAGTACTAAAGACTAATATCAAAGTGATTTGCATATATAAACTCTTATAATTTACTCTTAAGATTTCTCTTTTTTGTGCCAAAAAATAGAAAAGAAAATCAAAACAATAACAACTGATGATGCCTTTGAAGTTTACTTGTTTGTTTTTAATCAAAGAACTTACACATTTTGGTCACTTTTCCAACACTTACAAAATTCTTTACAATTCTTTAAAAATATTTAAAAACTTGTACTATGGGGCTAAGAGATGAAAAACATACTCATAAATGTTAATCAGTTCTAACCATAAATGGTAGATTGCTTTATAGTACTTGCATTTTGTACTCCCAATTAATACATTACAGAATACATTTTGTTTGTAACTGCAGAGAAATCATTTATTGAAGTCAAAGCAACAAGTATTTTTTTTTAATTTCACTTATTTATCTGACAGAGAGAGAGAGAGAGTACAAGCAGGGAGGAGCAGCAGGGATTGGGAGAAGCAGGCTTTCCCACAGAGCAGGGAGCCCGATGCGAGGCTGGATCCCAGGACCCCAAGATCATGACCTGAGCCGAAGGCAGATGCTCAATGACTGAGCCACCCAAGCACCCCTAAGCAACAAGTATTTTTGATTGCCTCCTCAGTAAATTGTACAATGCGAGGTTTTGTAATCACTTCTCAGTGGTAATACCTTATGAATCATGTATATAAAATAACAATTTAAAATCATATATCTTTGCATGACTCATGGGCAGCTAAAGCTATCTTACTAACTTCTATCATTCCATGCATTTTTGTCAAATCCCTTATCTATATAGGAATAAAGTGAGTTAAAAGCACTATAAAGAGAATGTTTAAAAAATAATCTGGTGGAAATAGAAGAAGATAACAGATAACCAGACTCAGATAACAATATAGTAAAGAATAATATGGAAACATATACACACATTTAATAAATAGAAGTGAGGTAATTATTGGCCAGATATTACTTCTCAAAGCATAGTGGCTATACTTATTGAAACATGTCACACAGTAAATTAAAATTGTGGATAGTGGTACTTTGACATTATTGGGAAATCTATATTTATCTATTTGTAGTGCTCCTTGACATTAAACATTTCATAGAAGTTTGGATACCAATACTCTTAGTTTTTCAGGGACTTCTGCAGATTCCTTTTTTTTTTCCTTCAAAATTTACCCATGTTTTTATGAAAGCAGAGCTGTCTACTAACCTTAAAAGTGTTTTTACTGTCAGCAATGACATTTAGACACTAAATTGTCTTCCGTGACAGGAAAATATATGATGTTTTGTTTAGATTTTTCTATTACTTAACTTTAAAAACAATTTCTTTTGCATAGTGATTTTATTCAATCATGCTTTTCTAGTGCAATGCCAGTGTATATGTAATTTTTAAAAAAGTTTCCTAGAGAAGCAATGTCTGCAATGATTGCATTCAAACCATGTTTCAAAACAGGAATTAACTGTAATTTTCCAAAGAATTTGAGAATCTTCTAGTACTATGCTATAATCATGCAGCAGAGGGTTTTTCCCTCTTCTTTACAGTTTGCAACATACATATACAGTTTGTATATATATGAATGCATATAAATATATATGTAATTTGCATATATATGTAATTTCTATGAAGAAAATCATTTTCAAAAAAGAAATTATTCAGATGGTATCATCTTAGATGATGATATGGGGATGATTAGTCTGGCTTCCTTTGGAGAAGCAGTTCTTCAAAAAAAAGGAGTAATTGCTAATACTATTTCGCTTCTTTAGACCATCCTTGTAAACAACAACATTTTCACCAATTTCTTCCTATTTGAAATATCCACAATAATGTCTCTTACAATAACAGGACATCAACTAGTACATGTACTAAAAGGAATGGCCCCAGGGCATAGAACACTGAACCTATAAATTTGAAAATGGTTATACAACATGATTGCAAATGTTGATCTCAGAAAATGGAAAAATGAGACACATGTAATCCACAACCTGCAAAGGTAAATGCTTACTTAAACTATCACCTGTTGCCTAAGATGACGAGATTAGTGAAGGTAAGATTGCACTTAACTGTTTGTTATGGTGGGTGAGGCCTTTTGGAATGATGGGATGTGTTGACTACTTCTCACTCTAATGAAGAGTTTACTGAAAAATAGTATCATGAGGTCAGAATGTTAAACACTCAGATCAAGGTCTGCTCACAGAACAAGTTAGCTTCTGTGACAACACTAAGTAAGATCAAAATATAATCTTGCAACAGAGGTAGAGTTCAGAGCCTCACCCAGTGACTTACGTGAAATATTATTTAGTAAGAATTGGAGACCTGCATATAGGAATTAAAGACATTTGGATAGATTTCATTAACTTTAAGACTCTTTCAAAACCTTCAAGCCTTTCTAACTAGTAGAAGCAGTCCCTCCTACTTTGGCAACATACTAGCTATAGTCGGCTTAAAACTTCTGTAATAATCTTACTGTAGGCAGTTGCTTTATAAGGTATATTTATTCTCCAATCTCCACACCATACTCCTCCTCCTTTTTACATCCATTACTAGAGGAGATCTACAAATGCCCCTTGGTAACAAGTATAAAAGAAGAAGATAGCTTATATACTAAAGGATTTACAAATTTTTGCTGATTTTGCATGATCAGAAACCCAGGCATTAATTATGAGGATGGATCCTAAGGGTACTTGGTCAAGTAAGACAAACATAACATTACATCAAGCACAGTTTGTCTCTAAGTTTTGTAGAGCATGTAATAGAGTTTGTGATTCAATGGTTAGTTAACTCAAGGAACTTACAGTGGCTTTAACATTTTTCTTGGTTGGTTGACTGAACTCTGGTCTCCATGCTGGCCTACATTATGAGATTCATTGCCAGAATTTGATTAGTCTACTGAAGAAGGAATTCAAACATCTAGGGAGCTAGCCATCTTGATGTAAATTTATCATGAATGATATGTCCCATGGGAAGACTTAAAGGTCATTATTTTGAAAATGTTTGAATGTTTGAAATGTCTTGAAAGGAAGAGTTGCAATATCCTTATAAGGCTCTGTGACGTCTACTCTGCAGGCCTGGCATGTTGATGGCAATATTTCCATCGAGCTGCACTCTTTCATTCCAGTGGGTATGATTTGAATTCTGTAGTGACAGATAATTGTACCTGTAATGGGTATAAGACCAGAGTGATAATTGCAATGTTTTTCTCTATAGGGATATATAATGGGGGTGTAATTAACCATAGTGTCCTGGATGGGGGCGTATCATTACTATTGTATTACTTGCATATTTAGTCAGAAAAACTGTAGCTTTGGTAGACACATACCACTTCTGAGTTACCATAAAAGGAGAGTGAGCTTCACAGCTTTTTATACATTTATTCTTATTTTTTTAAATTTATTTATTTGAGAGAGAGAGAGACAGTGCATGAGCAGAGGGGAGGGCCAGAGGGAAAGGAAGAAGCAGACTCCCTCCTGAGCAGAGAGCCCAACGCAGGGATCAATCCCAGGACTCTGGGATCAGACGTGCTAAGCAAAGCCACTGGGTGCCCCACTTCATAGTTTTTTAATGATGGTCCTATAATGGAAAGGTCTTGTAATGATACTAAAATATAATATGTGATCTTAATAGAATATGGAGATAGCACTGTAATTAGTATTCAGAAAAAAATATAATAACTGATACGACCTTATTATCTCTTTCAGGGAAGATGAGCACTTCTTCATGAGTATGTGGATAGTTGCATCCTGTGAGGCATAAGCATGATGTTGTTGACATAGTTGTTATATGGGAGTTTATACATGGGTAGAGGGGTTTACATGGATACTGAGTAGCCATAGAGGAAGGGCATCAAATAGTCTCTACTGGCTCTCACCTCCACATGCATCCATCTATTTTTTACTGTGTGTTACAAAGTTGAGTGTGTTTGTGTGAGAGTGTGCATCTAACAATGCAGAATTCAAAGTTGAAAATAAATCATCATAGCTTTAATACAATATAAAAAACAGCATTAACACTTCTGGGGGCATCTGGAAAGGTTTTAATATGAACAAATACTTAACTTTAAATGTAAAGGATTTTAAGAGGTTTATCAGGTAGTTGAAAGGAAAGGAGGACAGAGAAAGACTACTATAGAAAAGAGGAAAAGCAAGATAGATGGAATCTGAACTATCAGGCATAATCTCTGTATTCATTGTTCTTAGGCTTTGCACAATTGCATGACCCACCTATCAGTGAGCACCTGTGCTAAAAAATAGTGTCTATAACTTTTTTCTGCTTCTTTGTTCATTTACTTATGAGCATATCATTCCTAAATTTCATTTTTAAAATAGATACATTGTATGGACACTCCTGAAATCTTCTTACTGGTGAAAAAATAAGATGACTTTGATTTGTCTTCTTTCTGATTTCAGCTTTTAGAGTCCATAACTTCTTTTTTTTTTAACTTCAAGTTTTTATTTAAATTCAAGTTAGTTAACATTTATAATAAAATTGGTTTCAGGGGTAGAATTTGGTGATTCACCAGTTACATACAACACCCAGTGCTCAACACAAGTGCCCTCCTTAATGCCCATCATCCATTTAGCCCATCCCCCATCCACCTCCCTCTATCAACCCTCCATTTGTTCTCTATAGCTAAGACCCTCTTATGGTTTGCTTCATAACTTCTATGTGTCAGAAAAATCAAAGTAGTTTTTCTCTGTTTTTTTTTCTTATTAATACAGTATTATTTGTCTTCCTCTTGTCAAATTGAGCCAACCACTTTCCCCAGGCTCCTTGGAGGTTTAGAAAAAAGGAACATACAGGGAAAATGAGACAGGAAAGAAAGGCATCTGAGGTGGAGACAGCTCCTTCACATGGTGAAGAGGATGAGAACTGTCACTGTCAGGCAAAATGGCCCCATGGCCTCCAAGAGGGGAATGTTCAGAATGGCTTAGGAGAAGAGCTTTTGCCTCAGAGAAGGGCTCCTGGCACAACCAATGATGAGGTTCCCAAACACAGTCCCAATTCCAGGCCCAGAGCCAACCACCCCTACCATGGCAGCCCCAGCCCCAGTGAACTTGGCTACTGTGTCAGTGTCTCTTGAAATGGCATTGGTTCAAAAGCTGCATCTAGGAATAAGTGAGGTTAGGTGACATATGGTGGTCAAGCTGCTTAAGACTCTCATCTGTCAGTGTCTCTGGTGGTTTTAGTACCATGGCAGACAGTGATTGGCTCAATTGCTGAGAGGTGATCCTGATCAGGAAAGGGGTGGAGAAGAACTTTGCACAGGCATATATTTTCAGGTGATGAGGAGCTGTGGCAGGAGAGCTGTTCCTAGTGCAGAGAAGATAGCCAAAATAGTTTTTCTGATATACATTAATCCGACAACAAGGAGCACCTCCCTGCTATCACAGGGCAGGCACTCTTAATAGTAGCTTTCTAGCCTTGGAAGTTTTTAATATTATCAGATCATTAGGCATTCACAGAACTCTTGCTGTACATGACAGGTTTAGAAATATTCAATTTTTTGAAGTCACCTAAAGATGTAGAGACCTTTCTGACATTGTAATTGTATGGTCATGCATTCTGATTTTTTCCACAATATGAAATGTCCCCTGTGGTGTTTGTTCTAAACTATCAGTGATGATGACTGCAATAGACTGACAGTTAATTTTACTGATCATTTTTAAAGTCCCCATGAATGGAAAGAACTTTACATAGGCTATTTAGAGATTATTTAGCAAAAGGCTTCTCAATTAAATAATTTTAAATTGTAGTTATTACTCTCAGGTTTTAAAACCTAGAAACAAAATGCTGTGTTTGATTCACTAATACACAAATGGCAATGGTGGTGGTAGGGTAGTGTGGAGCAGCCTGATTTCTCTTTTATATTTCTATAAAAACAGAAGAATCAAGTAAAAATTCTAACAAAAGATTTGAAATTTAGCAAACGATATTTATTACTTCTCCTTTGCACTTGATCTTAGCCAAAAGGCCAAAAAACATTATTATTACTTCTGCTTTGCATTCATCATCTTCTGCAAATGTCAAAAAAGACCTATGTGTAATAGAAAAGTATCTTCACTTCAACTGTCAAATGCTTGTCAAATGCAAAGGAACAGAAGAATTTTTCTAAGGTCTAGCTGTGGGTGTCCAAATGCAATTCCATTGAAGACTGCTTTAGTCATCATTTTCTCAAGCCAGGTTCAAAAGGGCGAAGTCAGTTTTTTAAACAAAATTTTAATTATTGGATATGCCCTTTCAAGTCAATGAAAAACAACCACCTTTCCACTCATCAAGTAATTGTGTTCAATGTCTACAGAGGACACTAATCTCCAATAGTTTTAGCTGATCTGCAGAGAAGTTGTGTTCGTGTTGAATAATGTTCTTATTTTGGATGTGTCAAGGCCAAATAGCAAGCTTAATTTAAACATATAGCAAGGCATTAGTTTGTTTTCATTTCAAAGTAGAGTTACCAAATTGAAGACCTGTTCTATAATAAAAGTGTTAAAACAAATTGACAGCCAATATTCTTAAACTTTAATTTGATTAATCCTGCTCTTAGCAATTTCACTATTGCATTATATATGATCCTTGGTTATTCCATGAAGCAATGAGTAGAGTGTTTCCATTACTAAATTTTTAGGTTCATATAGAACTTCACGATGTGTCAGTATTATTTAGAGATTATATATTCAACATGCACTATATTATTGTATTTGTCATGACTAAAAGAAGGATGATATGAACATTCCCAGGCTTATATAACTTTAAAAGGTATAAATAAATAACCCAATTTGTATTGTATCACAAATAATCTGAAAATCTTTAATTTTAAAAATAATTAACTTATGTTCTTAATCATACTATAGATTGGTAAGTAATTTTATTGTTGAATTTATAATATTAAAAAGTAAATGTGAAATCTGTTTCTTAAGTGATCAGAATAATTTTAATTCTTAAATATAGCCGGTTCATGAATCTAATGTAGTTTGTTAATTAATATTGATTTATAATGATAGGAGGAAATAAAAATACAAGTAATATTAAGATGCTAAAGTGACATGTTCATCATAACTATATTCGCAAAAAACAATAATATGATGCCTGTGAACTAATTAGGTACTCTTGGGATATTATGTTATTAATGATATATGCCATTTTCTATATTTAATAATATATTACTCAACTTAATAAACTACTACTGTCTATTCAGAAAAACTAAATATTGTTACACAAAAGCTTAAGGCAGTTGTATCAATATGAATATTTTCAACTTCAGAGCAATGATTTTGACAGATTAGAGGAGTAAATTCATATAATAGAGTGTCATGATCCAAATAAAATCTAATCACTTAAGGTGAAATTTTACCCTATCTATGGAAGAAAGACTAGAATTTTAAAGTACTATTTTTATAAAAGTTAATTTACTTTCGGGGTGATTTTTGTATTTATATTTTTCAGTATATTACTGAACTAATGGAAAACAAAACTGATGTGTAGGCGATTAGTTCCAGTTATACTACATTTGCCTTCAAATTATGGATATTTGAAAAAATAGACTGGTGTGCAGTAAGTTGATTTTCATGTCTTTTTGGCATCCTTTATTTAATAATTTGTGTTTTTCACTGATATATGACTTTGTTACTTAAATTCTTTAGTTTTAAATCAATAGGCATGTTAAGAAAAAGAAGAAAATAAACAAGTGCTTGAATTAAGCATCAGCGTTGTCTCTTTCTATTATCCCTTGCTTTTATCATGCCACCTGAGCTCCTAGTTCAGCAAATTAATACAATGATATATTCTGGACTTACTAAAATATAGACATCAGTAAAGCAGCTTAGTTTAGAGATATTTCTAGATTGGCTATTAAGATATTCAAAGGAAACAAAATCATCTTACAATAAATCTAGACAGATAGATGATAGAGAGAGAGAGAGATGGATAGAGATAGATATATCTGAACTGACCATTCACAGCAGCTCAAATATTTGTAATATATTCTGCTATATATATATATATATATATATACAATAAAGGGAATATTTTAGGTTGAGAGGAGAGATAAGACTAAATCAAAATAAAAGCAAAGATTTGAAAGTGTTAATCCATTGGTAGTCTATTCTTGAAATGTGAACAAGTGTGAATGTGAGGGCCACGTCAAGATATTCTCCCTAGTTTTATCATGGGTAGAATTAAGCTGCATTAATACTGTGTATGGGACAGAGAAATGAAAGTTGATTAATGTGCATGAGTATTTTTTCCATTAGTCAAACTAAGTAATTCTTTGTTTCTTTGTCTTTGGGAGGTTGGTCACCTTGGTAAGAGTGAATACTTAACCCAGACTTTGGCAAATTATTAGATGATTGCATAGTTAGCTATAGGAGCTTCATAAACCTTAGGAATGTCTGGCCCTTTGCTTTCAAGCTTGTAAGTAAGGCCCACTCTGTTTATATATACTCCTAAATATCAATTCCATAGTTATAAGGAAGCTTGGGAAAATCTCACTGTGCTTTTTCCGGGTCAGGTGATGATAGTTCCAGATGAACACCTTCAAGCACTTTCATTCCACTTCATATTGTATGTTCAATTCATAAATATTTGGCCTTGTATGCTTTCCATGTTGTTAGCATTCTGGGAGACAAATTAATATCTTGCTTAGAAATGATCAAATTGAGTGCCATCTGTTACAATGAAGGGAGACTTTCAGACTAATTATTGAGTGTGAGTTGGAATTTTCTTTGTAGTAGCAAAGTTGAGAAGCATTTCTAGTAGTCCCAAGGGGTGTAGTGTTTTTCTCTTTAAAATTATTTTTTCTTAATTTTTATGGGTTCTGTCCTCAAGAATTATTGCAAACGACATATATAAGAATTTATTTTCAAATTAAATTAGCAGTAAATGATTGCCAAAGTAGAAGAAAGGCTATCTAATAGACATCTCCAGAAATCAAAGAACTAATATTTTAATTATCCAATAACGTGTAAGAACATCAAAGGGAAGCACTATGGAAAATTGTTTATAGTACTTTATCAACTTAAAAAAAAGTCTTTGCTTATCTCATTAATATTCATGCTTATATTTGGTACTCTGTTGTGGGACCAATTCCATATTGGATTACCATCTTATAAAACACAAATAATTTTTTAAATAAGCAAATAATGTAAAAAAATGAAACTACCAACCCTAATCTAATAAACACTACCTTTGAGTCAAGTTTTGTTCAAAATTGGTAAAGCATTTTATGTCAATATCTTTCATAACATCCTTTTCGGCTGTACATGTAACTTTACTGGTTTAAAAGAATAAAAGTAGGTCGCCTGGGTGGCTCAGTGGGTTAAAGCCTCTGCTTTCAGCTCAGGTCATGATCTCAGCATCCTGGGATCGAGGCCCACATCGGGCTCTCTGCTCAGCAGGGAGCCTGCTTCCTCCTCTCCCTGCCTCTCTGCCTACTTGCAGTCTCTCTCTCTGTGTCAAATAAATAAATAAAATCTTTAAAAAAAAAAAGAATAAAAGTATCCTTAATCTATTGCTTCAGTAAGCATATTTGAACTACTTTCAAATAAATAAACAAGAACAGAGTTCTTCAAGTTATATCCTAGATTCTGCTTCTTTGAGACTTATTCTGTAGGATCTTGGATCAGTAGTTTTTGACTAAGTGTGATTTGTGGATTTTGTTATGATTCAGTGCTCCCAGGACCCATCCTATATGAACAACACAAAATTAAATAAACATAATTTAAAATAAAGAAAAACATGTTCGATGAGCTCACTGAGCATCATTCATAATTCAACCCTGCTTAATATGACCCAAAGCAATATACTTCATTCAGATATTCTTACAAATTGTATAATTGTGTGACCTAACATCTTTTTTGTAAGACCTTTATCTATTTTCTTCTGCTAACAATTACTTCTATGTTGGCATAGCCTTCATATTTATAATGTGTTAATAATTTTTTTAAAGATTTTATTTATTTGACACAGAGAGAGTGGTTACAAGTAGGCAGAGAGGCAGGCAGAGAGAGAGGAGGAAGCAGGCTCCCTGCTGAGCAGGCAGCCAGATGCGGGGCTCGATCCCAGGACCCTGAGATCATGACCTGAGCCAAAGGCAGAGGCTTTAACTCACTGAACCACCCAGGCATCCCATAACTTTTGTTTTTAAATTGAATATGTGAGAAGGAAGATTTTTTTTTTAAGATCGAGGAAAAATTATATGTTTGATATTAAGGAGGTGGAAGAAGAAATGGGGAAAATGTTTTTTGTTCACAGGGAGATTAATTTTGTGACTGATCTTTCATGGAAGAAATCGGAATAAGTAGGGTGAAAATGCAGGTCAAAAATGCAAATGATTTAATTGAAATAGATTCACGAACTTTTAGTAGTTAAATTGAGAATTATATTCTAAATATGATGGGGGATGTTTTCTAAAAAAAGAGAAAACAAGCTCAAAATGGAGTCACTTGTGCTAAGCCCACTTCACCAAAATGAGACTTATTACTAACCAAATTTCAGTGACAGCATCTACCAGAAATGTACTCTCAACTAGTCAGTCTAGAATTTCCTGGTCAGCACTAGTGAGGTAATGTGCCTGAGAAGACACTTGCCATCTCCCAAAGAAAGGTAACCCTGCCTGAAACAATTTACTCTCTTAGTAACTTCTTTGTCTCATCCTCTGTCTGGCTATAAAAGTCTTTTCTTTTGTATAGCTCTTTGGAGTTCCTCTCTATCTGCTAGATGGGATGCTGCCTGACTTATGAATCATTGCATAAAGCCAATAAGATCTTCAAAATTTACTCAGTTGAATTTTGTTTTTTAACAAGGATTTTTTGCCCCCTAAGATAGCATTGTACTTCAAGAAGACTCAAATAAGGAACAAGTATTCCAGGAGGTCCAGGAAAACTGAAGGGAATTGAAGGAAGTAATTTGGAAGCTACTGACGTTTTGAGGTATTCCAAATGTGGGACCAAGGTGCCCAAAGACAAAACACATCAAAGAGAAACATTCCTGCTGGCCTAGTGCTGCAAATCCCAGATGTATATTCATGTGGAAGAAGGCAGGCCACACATTATTAACAAGCTTAAAAAACAGATTGAAATTGATCTCCTTTAGGTTATCTGACTTCTTTTATATTCTGTTCTCTCCCTTGTGTTTAGTTTCACTGGGTTTTCATCAGATTACTTCAAAATTTTCTGAACCCAGGTTAGGATTTAGCATGAAAACAGCAGAAGAAGAGAGGAGGCAAGTTTTCTGAGTAGGGTTTTTCGAATAACTCACCACAATTAAGGTGAGAAGGACTCTTGAAGGGCAGAGAGAAGTGGAAGAAACTCATGCATTTAACATAAGAAGAGCTGAGTAGCCATAAGAGTTAGTCAGAGGGAAGGCACTGGGGATAAAAGGTCCCTTAGGAACTGCACTCTGAAAAATCCAAGGTTTAATACAAGCTTCTTTCATTAGTCTAAGTGTTTCTGCACAAATAACTTGTCATTACAATTCAGTTTAATCTTAGAAATTGGAGGGGCAAAAGACCTGTTAGGTCATAGAACTTGTCACTCCAGGGCAAAATACAAACAAAGGCTCTCAGATATAGGATTTCATAAATTAACACAGAAATAGAAAATATAGAACTATTTTTTTTCTATAAAATGATTTAAGAAGTACAAGGTTTTCTTTAGACTTTTTCTTTTTTAATTGAGATCTTCAGGCATAGGGCTCTTCAATAAGGTCTGAGACTAAGGGTTTTAGGACAAGATAGTAAGAATAGTAAATGGCATCATGGTGTAAGGACCCATGGATAAGAGACTGACCTATTTACTCTATAACTTTGATAATGATGCTTAATCCTTCCCTGCCAGAGTTGCAATTAAAAATAGCAGTAAGATGCTATCTCAGATCATTGCTATAGAGAGCATTAAGCCATAAACTATGTTTTAAACTACTCTTTAAGTGTATTCTGTTCAGAGAAATCCAGGTGGTGTAATTTATTTCCGCTCATATACAGTGGAAAACAATTGGTGTAACTGATAAGAAAACATGACTGATTGATAGGCATATTCAGATATGCTGATCCAAAATGCTCTGATCTTACAGTAGCTTTTGTTTGTTTTACAATCAGAGAAAAAAAAAAAGCAAAAGTGTTAAATCACAAACAACAAACCACTCAGCTCCCAAACTGCATAAATATTATAGAAGAATAAAGATATGAATTATCTGAAAATTGTTTCTCTGCTTTGGACTGTAAAGCAATGTGGCATTCATAAATAATTTTACCCTCGGTATTGTTCTGTCTTTGAAAATTTAAGTTGCAGAATCTCTTTTCATCTCTAATTCCAGATTCCATTTATTTCACTTACCTCTTCATTTAGCTGACAGTGATAATATGCCTGTAAAATATCATTTTTTTGATCATGTATTTTTGACAGACACATTTTTGTTTCTTTTCCCTGCTTCTCTAGGCTAGCACTCTATCTAGATGATGTACCCCAGCTGGTGATGTCAGTCATCATACACTATAGCAAATGATGGGAGATCAAAGGAACCAGGAGATGGTTTAAGTGATCAATCAATTTAATATGTAGGTTGTTGAGGCATGGAAACATTCCAACCAACTGTAGCATTCCTGGTCAGATTTAGATATATGTATTGCACGTGTAGAAGCTTAAGTGAGAAATATGATTTGATGATTTATATACTATTTTTTTCTTTTTATGGCAGTTTAATTCAACTACCACCCTCCTGAGATTTCTGAAGCTTTTCCCTTGGGAGATGTAGTGATGGCCCCATAATTTACTTTCTATGGTCTATTGAAGAGAATAAGATAGCCCTGAATTTTTATTTGTTAATCAACAAAATGTATGATAATACTTTTTTTAAATAAAAGTGCATGCAAATCTCAAAAGTGTCAACAATCAATTTTCTCAGCAACTGAATAATATGTATCTAAGAAGCAAGATTACAGAGAAGGCTATACAAGAGAACTATTCACAAGACTTTATATTGAATACTCATAAGATGGGTATAAGCAACAGGGAATTTTAACTTTAGAAAATAATAGCAATTGCTAAGGTCGTTGAGGTAAAGCAGTATGATTAGAAATGGAATAAGTGTTTTTGAGCAAAGTCTTAAGAATAATTGTGAGTTTAAGTGGTTAGGGTCTACAAACAGCATCCTTAGCAGCACATCAAAGCAGAGTGTAAACTGTGTTTAGTCTGGGATGGGCTGTTAGTAATTTATCACTCTTTCATCTTCACAGAGATAATGATCTTCAACTTAAGTATTCTAGTTGGATTTGAAAAGCTGCATGTACATTTAAAATTATTTTGTACTAATTGATTAAGTGTCTTTTGTTGTTGTTGGGATAAAGTCCCCCTCTTTATTTATTAAGATCTCCATCTAAGAAGATTTTTACATTTATTTACTATTTGCATAAGGTTCTTCATGTGGAGCATCTTGCAGTCTCTTCCAGATCCTACCTGCCTTTACCTACCTTGTCCTCGTAAGAATTATTACGTATCAGAGCTTTCACAAATGAAGCTCAAGTGGGAAAAAGATGTCTGTTCTTTTTGTCTGAAACCCAATACTTTTCTAGATGTGGTTGTAGGATCTTCTGTCTGATGCAGTGAGCTTGGACTACTGCGTTGGTAGGAATTTTCCCCTCTATACAATGTCTACAATTATTCTGGAGTGAGGATTGACAGATTTATGAAATTTGTTCCACATGTACTTTGAAACATAATACTTTTTAAAAAATAAATATACTAAAAATATTTATGTGAAATTTAAACTTAAATGGGCATCTTGTATTTTATCTGACAACTGAAAGGACAAATACAAATGAAAAATAAGGGGTGTAATACTATCTGTTAAAGGAAGAAAATGAAAGAAAAGAAGGGAGTGATTTCCTTCTCCTCCTTTATCCTTGAGCAATTTTTTAGACAACATGTAATTGTAAGCACTTTCCCATCTCTTTGAAATGTATGTACTTTCTTTTGAAGACTAGAGAGGTCCTATTTTAGCTGGCCCTTTGTCACTTTTTATGTCCCAGCAATGTCTTTCTCAAGAACCTGGGAGTCTTCTCACTGAAACGCAAACATCAAGGGAGCTCCCAGTTCTTGTGGGAAGGCAGAAGCTTAATTTCAGTGGGGATCTTGTTCCATATTGCAAAACTACTTTGCATCATGAAGATATGAAAAGCTTGTTTCTCTTCTGGAGAAAGACACCAAGTTACACACGTGGTCCCCCTCAATCGTCAGAGGAGTCAAGGATGAATTATGGTGCTGTTAAGTCCTCTTACTTGAGGACTACTTAAGATAGATATGAGGTCAACAACTAACCTGACACCAGGATTGACAGATTTACCAAATTTATTCCCACTATGGCATGGTACATACTCATACTAAAATTTTATTATTCTCATAAATTTGTCTTTCTTGTTCAGTATTATTTGTTGAGATTAATCTTTGTTCATGTGGACAATTATAATTTATTATTTTCACTGTCATATAGCTTGCATTGAATAAATAAGCTTCAATTTTTATACCCTTTATTATAGTTAGGTTCATTTAACTTACCAATTTATTTATATTTTTAATATTTTAATATTAAAGAAAATCCATGAAAAATCATGTGATGTTTATAAATAAGGTTATTAAACATTATAAAACATTAGTTCTTATAATGCTGATTTATAGATTCAATTCAATCTCAATTAATTCCCCCCAAATTATTCATTGTATAAGGGATCAAAATAATTACGAGAATACTGGAAAAAAAAAAAGGACTAAGGAACTTGCCCTATCAGGTAATATAATTCGTCATAAAGATTTTAGAAAATGCTACAGGATTAATGTGAACAATGTGACATTAAATAATTAATGAGAAAATAGAAATAAAACAATTGAAGAATAGACTAGGGAATCCAGAACAGATCCAAACTCATGTGGAAATACGCTACACGACCAATTTGCTCTGGAGAACACTGGGGAAAGAATGACTATTCACTAATTGATATTGAGAAAAATTATTATTGGGAACCAATGCTAAATGAATATTTTCATATTTCAGCATAATCTAATATTGAATGACAAGCATTCTTTGTAATTTAGAGATAATGAACTGCTCAGGAGAGATTTAAAGATTCATCTCCCCTTAATCCATTGGCATAATTTCCAAAGGTAATAGAGCTAGAAATCTTTTCTCCTATCCAAGGATGATTTGCTTATTTTCTAGAGCAAAATTTTGTTTTTCCCTTCAGAGAGGCAAAAGTACAGATCTGACAGCTGCTTTATATCAAATATGAACCTCATAATTTTAGGTTCCTCTTCTGTAGTACAAACCCCACTATACATATAGGCATGTCTGAACCTCATCACATCACTCTGTGTGGGAACACATGCTGCTAAGATGCTTTGTGAATAAATGGTGTGATGTGTGTGTGTGTGTGTGTGTGTGTGTGTGTGTGTGTGTGTACATGCATGGTCATGTGGAATTATTACTGTGTAACTCAGATTATATCTAAAATAATGATATAAGTTCTGAAACTATTAAAATGAAGACTGTGAATATAAATAGCATTGCTTAGGAAGCATAATCTATAGTAGAGATGTGCGAACAGAAAAACTTGAGACACTTCATCATTAGAAGGCCAGGAGTTTCAAGTTCATGAAGTAAAGTACTTAATTTAGGTATATTATTAAAATTAAAAATTTAATTAAGGAAGAATAAGAAAAATACTTACACTATCAAAAATTGGAGGGTAAAAAGTCTGAGGAATGATATGAGAGCAATTTTGATCTATTTACTCATTATTTATTGTCAACAAAAGCTAAGTGACAAGCACTATTCCACCACTGAGAAAACAGCAGTAAAAAAAAGGGACATAATTTCTGCTTTCTTAGGACTTGAAAACAGTATGAGGAAATAGGGGATAACTTACAAAACAGGAGAGTTACATATAGTGAGGTGAAAATAGACCAAACGGTCTATAATAGACATGTAAATATACAGGACATAAGCCTGTTATTTAAACTGGTGGATTAAACTAGTGAATAATTTACAATTATTTAAAATAATTCACAAGGAAGAGATGATGGGGTAGGGAGAATAGGAACAGGATATTATTATTTTATATTTTAAATACATCTGTACCCTCTAGTTTTTTTTTTTTTTACTATTTGCAAATATTTTAAGATTTTAAGAAAAATAGAAGAGCAATGTATGATTCGGTAAAAAATGGCAAAAGAACATTGAGAAAAACTCACATGAGCATAGTGCCATGGAAACAAAGATGGAGGAATTCTTTCTGGAGTAGGAAGTGGTTTTCTGTTTAATTCCTCAAGAATAATAGCCTTCTTAGGAAAACTTTTCTCTCCTGTGTTTAGGGCTCCATGGCATTCCTGTGGTAATAATGCCAAAATGCTGTTAGATGATTTTAAAGCTTTCTTCACCTCAGAATAACTCTTACCTAAGGTTACTTTAATAGTTCCTAAATTACAATTAATCTTTCCCTAGGACTAGGTTCTTTTGGAGAATTCCAAATTCCTCCTCTTCACAAACAAAGTGATTAAACATTTTGTTAATTACCTTATTTTGGGATGATGAGTGAATACTTATTAATTCAAACAGATCTAATACTATAGAGACTGAAAATCACATAAGGTCATTTTTTTTTAACTAAGGCCATGTTTTAGAATGAAAATAAATATATTTTATCTAATGATAAATGTAATCTTAAAATCCTTGAATGTTGCAATATTGAGGCAATAGTCAATATTTTTTTCACAGTGCTTATGACATCCTTTATTCAAGTCACTTAGAAAGTCATGCAGAATTAATGTAAAACAGTACAGTATTAATGTAAAATGTTCAGTTCATACAACAGGCAGAAATTAAAATACATCCAACTGTCATATCTGGGTAAAAACATATAAAGTGTCTCCAAGACATGGATATAAATCATAATAGTTCTCATTTATTGAGAGTTTATCATGTGCTAGTATAAAACTTTTACATATGTGGAACTCAATTCTATAATGCCAGGAATCTGATTATATCCTTATATAAATATCCAATTTATAGAGAAAGAAACTAAAGTGCAAAAGGGTTATTTATCTTGAGAAGTAACAAAACTATTAAATGGAGGGAACCAGCTTTTAAACCAAAGTCATCAGGCTTTAGAAGCCTCACTTAAACTGCCTTTCAGATGAAGATTTATCCTCTAGTCTAGTCACTACCTATAGATGGATACCCTAGAGCAGCATTTCACAGACTTTAATATCCATATGAATTACCTTTGTAGTTCACTAAAGTTCTGGTTCTGACTCCATAGCTGTGAGGTAGAGCCTGAGATTCTGTGTTTCTAACAAGTTCCCAGGTGCCGATGTTGCCCTTGCTGGTCTAGCTTGAGCCTTTCCCAATCAAGTTTCCTCAAGAGAACGAAGAACTATGGAGAATGATTTTAGCAACCATTCTTCAATTCTCCCACAAATGATGTACAGCCAGTATCTTCTAGATACATATTTAAGTTAATTCATTATATACAATGGAATCAGGGAACTATGATTCAGAAAAGACTTGATGAGTAATTCTGTTGTGCTCCTAACACAGAGTATTAGAATCGTAAAGTAGGAGGGGGCAACAGATTAAGACATAGGTCTAAGTAAGATTTTGATAGCATTGTGTTATTTTGGGTGGATGGGAAGTATCATCATTAACTACCCATAAGTTGGTCATTGATAAGCTAAAATTCAGTTTTAGCTATTTCCCACCTAAAAGAACAGAAAACTATTTTATACTTGGTTTTCAAAATATATATATATATACATATATAAACAAAATGATAACTAACACATATATAGCACTTAATTATGTGCCAAGAATTTTTCAAAGAACTTTAAATATATTAACCTGTGGAATCTTCTTCACTGTAAGACAGAAACATCATCTGAGACCTGAAAATAGGCAAAAAATGACTAAATTATGTTTCACTACAGTGATAGATTAGACTTTTTATTTATTGGACTATTTTACATTTCTAGTGCCAGAGCTTATCTTGACCATGTTGTGGCAAAGGGTCAAAAGTTGTGATTTCTATCCCTAGTCAACATTAACAAGGTTTTATCCAATCCAGCGATTTTATTCTTCTATAAGAAACCTAGTTTCTCATATTCTTTAAAGGAGTCACAGTAATTTACCCATTATTTTCTTAATGAATTCAATGAAATCTTTGATACATGTTCATTTTATATTGGTAAAAGAGTCATGTATTTTAAACTTCTGAAACTTAATGCTTTAACAGCTTTGGAGATCATCCATGAAGATGCTCAAGAAGACATACCTGAAAGGTTCAAGGAATCTCTATGGTTAAAGAGAATGCCTTTGTCAAGAACTGTGAAGGGTGTGAGATTTTTCCTGCAAGTTAATAAGTTAGCCAGCCAGTTTCACTGACACTGGTAGAAGTTAATAAATTCCTGGATCACAGCAAAGAATTTCATTGTAGCCCAATAGGCAGTATGAACTTCATGTCTGCATGGGTTCCCCTTGCATACCCCAAGTCCATGAAGTGATGCAGAGATAGATCCAGGTGAATTCCACACACAGTGATTTAATATCACAGCCAAGGAAGCACAATTTCAGATAACTCTAATCTTAGCCATGGCTCCTAGCAAACCTGTCCAAATTTTGACTGGAAGGGAGGTATTATATTCCTTATCCTCCAGGGCAAACCGATCTGTAAAACTGACCTGGTGTGAAAGAGAGACCCTATTTTCCAGGGCCATTAGCTCTACAAACATCCTGGAGTATTAGTACACAAATAAGTTTTTTTTTTTAAGATTTTATTTATTTATTTGATATATATATAGAGAGAGATTACAAGTAGGCAGAGAGGCAGGCAGAGAGAGAGGAGGAAGCAGGGAGCCTGANAAGATTTTATTTATTTATTTGATATATATAGAGAGAGAGATTACAAGTAGGCAGAGAGGCAGGCAGAGAGAGAGGAGGAAGCAGGGAGCCTGATGCAGGCCTTGATCCCAGGACCCTGAGATCATGACCCGAGCTGAAGGCTGAGGCTTTAACCCACTAAGCCACCCAGGCACCCCGTAAATGGTTCTTGATTGTGCTAAAGAACTTTGAGAACTCAAACTGTTTTCCAACAAGCACCTCAAGGTCTCTTTGGTGCAGCCATGTTTTCCTTCCTTCCTTCCTTCCTTCCTTCCTTCCTTCCTTCCTTCCTTCCTTCCTTTCTTCCTCCCTCCCTCCCTCCCTCCTTCCCATTCTCTTTCTCTTTCTCTTTCTCCTTCCCTCCCTCCTCCCCTCCCCTTCTCTATCTTTCCTCCCTGAAAATATCTGGATAATCAATAGAATTGGAACTTTGCCCTTTTCCCTCCCTGACTTTTGAGTTTCTTTATCTTTTTTCAAATTTTTATTTGCATTTATTCTATGCAGAATTTAATCCCAGGCCATAAGTTTTTGTTTCTTTTTTCTGGGATAAATTTTTCCTCTGTGCAACCTCCTGTTCTGGTTTAGAAACAATCTGCTCTTTTTCAGTAAGGATCATTTCAATGCGGCAGGAAGATCTCGTGTATGGGTTAAGCTGATCATGAAAACTGTAAGTTCTATGCTGCATCTTGGGGGCTTTGTTCACGTGGATGTGCTCCATGACAAGAGAATCTACATCTAAACCCTAAGGTCAGCATTACTTTCTGCATTTTTAAGCATGTGCAGTAAAAATTCAGCACTCTTCCTGGGTCATCGACCCTGTGTCCAGCCCCACTGTTTGGTCTGGGCACACCTACCAACTCCACCACTGTAGCAACAAAATGGCACACACTGCTTCTGCAGTGACATCTTTCAGATACTTGGTGGCTTTTCAGATATGCATACCCTTGATGGCCTGGGCAGTTTCATGTGTGTTCTTAAAGTGAACGCTAAGATTCAAACCTTTTGATTTGCATGATTTTGTAGGGTTTTCTGGGTCAAGTGAATAATGAACCATTTTCAGAGGTCATCTCTGGACACTTAAGGGAAGAGCTCTTCATCTTTTTAAATGCATACTCTGTTAATAACTTATTCCTCATTGATGGTAACAATGATTGGTGTTTGGTTTTATGATAGAGAATCCAGTTTGTCTTTTTTTGGTCTATGAGCTCAAATCAATTAATAATTTCATGTCCACTAGGAAAGAAAATAGCCCTTGGCATCTAGGATAGGCAATTACTGTGTTTTTATGCTTGCTTTTGACCTATGGATGATATAGAACTGACATATATACTCTCTATGTGTCTGTCACCTGCGGATTGAAAGTGAGGGGATGGAGAATTATTCCTCATGCTAATGGATAGCAAAGAAAGCCGGAATGGGCATACCTACATCAGACAAACTAGATTTTAAACCAAAGACTGTAACAAGAGATGAGAAAGGGCACTATATCATAAAAAAAGGGGTCTACCCAACAAGACGATCTAACAAGTATAAATATGCCCCCAACTTGAGGGCACCCAAATATATAAACCTATTAATAACAAACCCAAAGAAACTCATTGATAATAATACAATAATAGTAGGGGACTTTAGCAGCCCACTTACATCAATGGACAGATCATCTAAGCAGAAGGTTAACAAGAAAACAATGGCTATGAATTACACTGGATCAGATGGACTTAACAGATATATTCGAAGATATTAGCAGAATACACATTCTTTTTCAGTGCACATGGGACATTCTCCAGAGATCACATGCTAGGTCACAAATCAGCCCTCAACCAGTACAAAAAGATTGAGATCATAGCATGATATTTTCAGACCACAACATTATGAAATTTGAAGTCAAACACAAGAAAAATTTTAGAAAGACAACACGTGCATGAAGGTTAAAGGACATCTTACTAATGATTAAATGGGTCAACCAGGAAGTTAAAGAAGAAATAAAAAAAATACATGGAAAAAAATATTAATGAAAACACAACAGTCCAAAACCTTTAAGATGCAGCAAAACGCTGTCATAAGAAGGAAGTATATAGCAATACAGGCGCCTACCTCAAGATGCAAGAAAAATCTCAAATATACAACTTAACCTTACACATAAAGGAGCCAGAAAAAGAACAACAAATGAAGCCTAAAGCCAGCAGAGGAAGGGAAATAATAGATTAAAGCAAAAATAAATGATATAGAAACAAAACAAACAAACCCAGCAGAATAGATTAATCAAGTCAGGAGCTGGGCTTTGAAAGAGTTAATAAAATTGATGAACTACTAGCCGGCCTTATCAAAAAGAAGAGAGAAAGGACACAAATAAATAAAATCATGAATAAGTAAGGAGAGAGCACACCCAACATCACAGAAATACAGACAGTTATAAAATAATATTATGAAAAATCATATGCCAATAAGTTGGGCAATCAGGGAGAGGGGGATAAATTCTTAGAAACATATGAACTACCAAAACTAAAACAGAAAGACATAGAAAACTTGAACAGAACAATAACCAGCAAAAAAATTGAATCAGTAATCAAAAACTCCCAACAAGCAAAAGTCCAGGGCAAATTCTACCAATTAATTAATTAATTAATTAATTAATCTATCTATCTATCTATTTATTTAAAAGAGAAAAAGAAAGACAAAGGGTATGGGGGGAGGAGCAGACAGTGTGGGAGAGAGATAATCCCAAGTAGATTCCCCACAGAGCATGGAGACCAAAGGGCGGCTCAGTATCACGACCCATGAGATCATGACCTGAAACAAAATCATGAGTTGGATATTTAACTGACTAAGACACCCCAGAACCCCTCTACCAAATATTTAAAGAAGAGTTAATACCTATTCTCCTCAAAGTGTTCCAAAAAAAAAGAAAGAAAGAAAGAAAGAAAGAAAGAAAGAAAGAAATGGAAGGAGAACTTCCAAACTCATTCTATGAGGCCAAGATTACCTTGATTTCAAAACCAGACAAAGACCCAAATAAAAGGAGAATTCTAGGCCATATCCCTAATGAACATGGATGCAAAAATTATCAACAATCTCCTGGCAAATCAAAGCCAACAGTACATTTAAAGAGTCATTCACCATGATGAAGTGGGAGTTATTCCTACACTGCGAAGGTCATTGAATATTCACAAATCAATCAACGTGACGCACCACATTAATAAAAGAAAGGATAAGAACCATATGATCTCTCAATAGATGCAGAAAAAGCATTTGACAAAGTACAGCATCCATTCTTAATAAAAACCCTCAAGTATGTAGGGATACGGGAACATACCTCAACAGCATAAAGGCCATATACAAAAGAACCACAGCTAATATCATCCTCAATCAGGAAAAGCTGAGAATTTTTCTGTACTGTTGTCGTGGCCCGCATGACAATCGACCAGGAAACCGAGGGAAAGGGGATGAGGAAAAATGAAGACTGCAAAAGGATGGGGACGGGAGGTACAACGACAGCGATTGCTGCAACAGTGTCAACTTTATTTTTCATAGCACAGAGTATATATCAGTTCATATTTCATAAGTCAGCAAAGTCAATATTTAGGTCCAGTTCCTCACCCATGACCGATGTCTATCCAGTAGTTCCTTGTTGCTTCCCTCAGCTTCCCTCTCTGGGCCCCCATCTAGGCCCCTGTGCCAGTCATCCTCTTTGGCTATTTTAGATTAGGTGTACACATAGGTATAAGCAGGCAAACAAAGCTGTATTCCTCCATCAGTCAAAACAAGAGCGTTCCATTGTTCCAGTCAGTCTAAGGGGTGGTGCGGATCCTCGGTTGAGGGAGCCGAGAGCCTTTGCTCAATCGGTTAACTCCCTCTGGGCACGAGGCTCCCCACATACTGTCAGGAACACGATGGGGATATTCACTCTTACTCTTGTTAATTAACACAGTATTGGAAGTCTTAGCCTCAGCCATCAAACACAAAAAGAAATAAAAGGAATCCAAATCAGCAAGGAAGAAGTCAAACTTTCACTATTCACAGATGGCATGATACTCTATATAGAAAACCCAAACAATTCCACACGCACAGAAAAAAAATTTGCCAGAAGTGATACATGAATTCAGTTAAGTTGCAGGGAGCAAAATCAATAGACAAAAATCTGTGGCATTTCTATACATCAATAATGAAGCAGCAGAAAGAGAAATCAATCCCATTTATAATTGCACCAAAAACCATATGACACCTAGGAATAAACCTAACCAAAGAGGTAAATGATCTGTACTCTGAAAACTGTAGAACACTTATGAAAGAAATTGAAGAGGATACAAAGAAATGGAATAGGATTCCACGCTTATGGACTGGTAGAACAAATATTATTAACATGTCTATCCTACCCAAAGCAATCTATACATTTAATGCAATGCCTATCAAACTACCACCAGCATAGAACTAGAATATGAAAAGATGCTCAACATCACTCCTCATCAGGAAATACAAATCAAAATTATAATGAGATATCACCTCACACCTATTAGAATGGCTAAAATTAACACGGGAAACAACAGGTGTTGGTGAGGATGAGGAGAAAGGGGACTCTTTTATGCTGTTGATGAGAATGCAAACTGTTGCAGCCACTCTGGAAAACAGTATGGAGTTCCTCTAAAAGTTCAAAATAGAGCTACCCTACAACCCAGCAACTGCACTACTAGGTATTTATCTAAAGGATACAAAAATACAGATTCGAAGGAATGCATGCAGTCTGATAGTTGTAGCAGGATTTTCAGCAATAGCCAAATTATAGAAAGAGCCCAAATGTCCATGGACTGATGAATCGATAAAGAAGAGGTTGTATATATATATATATATATATATATATATATATATAATGGAATATTACTCAGCCATAAAAAAGAATGAAATCTTGCCACCTGGCTCAATGTGGATGGAGCTAGAGTGTATTATGCTGAGAAATCAGTCAGTCAGAGAAAGACAAATACCATATGATTTCATTCATAGGTGGAATTTAAGAAACAAAATGGATGAACATAGGGAGAAATAAAAGAGAGAGGCAAACCATAAAACAGACTCTTAACTATAGAGAACAAACTGAGGGTTACTGGAAGGGAGGAGGACAGCAGGATGGGTTAAATGGGTGATGGATACTAAGGAGGGCATTGGTTGTGATGAGCACCGGGTCTTACATGTAAGTGATGAATCACCAAATTCTACTCCTGAAAATATTACACTATATGTTAACTACCTGGAATTTAAATAAAAACTTGAAACAAAACCAAAAACCAAACCAAACAAAAAATTCTAAGTGTCTGTGAGTCTGCATGTTTGTATTTGAGAAAAGATTCTCCCTTTTTTGTAAGTTTAACATGCTTCCAACCTATAACATCTCTTAAATGAAAGGAGCTCTGTTTTCATTGATTTATCGGTATTAATAAGTAAATAAAACATCCCCTAATTCTCAGGGAATAAAAAAATGAAATCTTAATACTTTAAATGTACAGGATTTTAAGGAAAAACAATCCTTAGATTAACTGCTGGTTCAAAAACATTTTCAGAATCTATGCTTATAGTTCAGGTAAATCTTATACTGGCAAACAATTGTGTGTGTTTCAAAAAATTTTAAATAGCTATGTGTATTGTTCTTGAGGATAATACATATGTATATCTTATTTACTTATTTATCTTTAACAAATTTGTGTTTGCTTTAAGTGAAGAGTTAGTTTAGGGCGCCTGGGTGGCTCAGTGGGTTAAAGCCTCTGCTTTCGGCTCAGGTCATGATCCCAGGGTCCTGGGATCAAGGCCGCATAGGGCTCTCTGCTCGGCAGGGAGCCTGCTTCCTCCTCTCTCCTCTCTCTCTGCCTGCCTCTCTGCCTCCTTGTGATCTCTCTTTCTGTGTCAAATAAATAAATAAAATCTTAAAAAAAAAATGAAGAGTTAGTTTAGTTACATCTGAACTTCTTAAGCTTTTTATACTGATTACCTATCTGTTCAAGTAAGCTAAAATAAATCATAATAACATAATAATGATAAGTTTTTACNTGAAGAGTTAGTTTAGTTACATCTGAACTTCTTAAGCTTTTTATACTGGTTACCTATCTGTTCAAGTAAGCTAAAATAAATCATAATAACATAATAATGATAAGTTTTTACACTGGTATTTTTTTCTTGGGGGGTCAGCTTAAATTACTTCCAAGATCTTTAGGTAATTTAAAACCTTGAATTAGGGGCACCTGGGTGGATCAGTCATTAAGTGTCTGCCTTCAGCTCAAGTCATGATCCCAGGACCCTCGATCAAGTACCCCATTGAGGGCGCCTGGGTGGCTCAGTGGGTTAAAGCCTCTGCTTTCGGCTTAGGTCATGATCTCAGGGTCCTGGGATCGAGGCCCGCATCGGGCTCCCTGCTCAGCGGGGAGCCTGCTTCCCCCTCTCTCTCTCTCTGCCTGCCTCTGTGCCTCCTTGTGATCTCTCTCCCTCTGTGAAATAAATAAATAAAATCTTTAGAAAAAAAAAAGTACCCCATTGAGCCTCCCATCGGGGTCCCTGATCAGTGGGAAGCCTGCTTCTCCCACTCCCTCTGCTTGTGTTCCCTCTCTCGCCATCTCTCTCTTTGTCAAATAAATAAATAAATTCTTTAAAAACCATAAAACCTTGAATTATTAAATTGAGTTAATTAATTAATTAATAATCTTGGATATCAATACTTTCTTAGTAATAGTGAATGATAAAACATTGATCATGAAGCATAGATTTAAATGTATTTACTTTCTTTTAGTTTTATATGCTATTGTGTTTTTTTCTTTTAGTCATGTTAATGAACATATTCATTTTTACCACTTTAAGAGAGGTGTAAAGAAGAGGTATATGCCTATAGAAAGTTGTGTTAAGTGTATTTTTAAGCTTTGCTAACCTGCTAAAATACTTGATTATGGCACAGTTCTGAGCTTTCCGTCTCCTACTTTTCTGTGAGTTAGAAGTTAGTGATTCTGATTATTCATGTGGGTGGTTTAAAGCATTCACAGAAGAATATTGACAAAGAAATAAAACCATGCATGCAAGATAATAGAAAGAATTTTAATTTTTCAAGGGTATGTAAATAGTTTTTTCCTATGGTATATAGATTGTCTCAGAACATGTAAGAGTGTAATGAAAGATGAAATTTGAGGAAGTATAGCAAGTTACGAAAGGTATGAGAAGAATGGATATTATTTGCCTAGATTTATAAAACTTTGTATTAGTTTTCTAATACTTCTGTAAGAAATTATCACAAACCCATGACTCTAAAACACCCCGAATTTATTATCTTACAATATTGGAAGTCAGACTTCCAAATTGGGTCTCCCTCGGCTAAAATAAAGATGTCAACAGAGCAGCATGCATACTGACACTCTAGGGAAAATTTTGTTACCTTGTATTTCTCAGTTTCTAAAGCCTATGTCCACTCCTTGGCTCATGTGCTTTTGCAGCCATCAATCACATCACTCTGACCTCTGATTGTGCAGTCAGATCTCCATAGCCTGGAAACTCACTTGTATCAGGGCATAAGGCAAAGTATTCACAGGGCTCATTTTATTTGTTGTTCCTTGCTCATGGATCAATCCTGAGCTGCCACTTGTTTAAATTCTAAAAGATATTTTGGGAAAAATTTTGATCTTCTCATCGTTTCATGTGAGAGACTAAGTCAAATCATTGTAATTTCATCTTGATCCAGTGAAAGTCCTGGAATACTGTTGGTAATATTTTTAATGTTCTATTTCATATGGGTATATAAAGAAGCTCTTTTTCTTTCTTTAAAGCTATCTCTAACCCACAGTTAAGTAGATTGTGTTTTTTTAAACTGAGATGAACCATTCTAATTTCTGATTTTCACTATTCCCTCAGAAATCAAAAACCGTTTTTTTGCTGAGTCTTTTTACTTACAATAATAGTCAATTATTTGCATACAACTCTGTCCTCTGTCTTACCAGAGCATAATTGGATAAATTACTAGTGCAGCCAATGTTATATTTGGACTGTTACTTATGAGAAAAATCTCATTTAATCAGGTTTGACAAGCCCATATTAAGAAATAGGGATCAACTTAATATTGTTAAGTTGAAAAATCTATAATATCCTCCCAAGAAATCTGACTTCCTATCTGGATTTTAAAGTCCTAGTCTCACAGTTTTAGAATCCACAGGTAAATTTCATAGTAAGAAATTCAATATCTAGTAACCCAGGGACCCCCAATACACCTTAGAGAATCTTAATTCGAGACAAATTTACCCAAATATTTTAATATAACAGTTGAAATCTAATGGAGAGTGTGTATTGGGCTTGGCTCCTTAGCCTTAGGAATAAAGAGAAAGTCACATAACTTTGGGAGTCAATTTATGATTCCTCATGAAACTTTATAGACAGAAGTTAATTATTTGGCATTATTTAGTTGCCCAAACTATTAAAGTCCGATCTGCAGAAAAAACTCAGAAGTCTTATTGCGTTAAGTAACACTCTTGCTTTACCTATGCAAGTAATCAGGCCAAATCTAATAAGATCAGCTTTTTGTGAACAAGAATAATCTTTGGAGATTCTGACCACAACCAGGAGAAACCATCAAAACAAAATATCTAAAACTTTAATATAGGTAAAAAAGATTACTAGACATTGTTTTAGTGCAGTGCTGGGTTTATTCACAGTGATTTTCAACCCTCTAGGGGCAGTGGTTAACTTATGGAATTTTGCCTGGTACAGATGTAAATAATTTCTGTCCAGTAGAAAAGATAACATTAAATATTACAGCATATGGATTTGTTGGCCATTAGCCAGTTATGCATTATACCCAGCAATCTACCAAATTTCATATCTATAGTATCTATTTCTATCTGTACACTTAAATGCTCTTTAACCTGCTCATAACATGTTACAGCACCTATTATTAAATAATAAGTTAAATATCAACTTTAACAAATGTTTATATTTCTTTGAGGGTCATGTTTTTTAACCTTTTAAAAATGACACATTAAAAAATTCTATTAGAAAGTTCCTATTATTAACCTAGATTGAGGGTATTGAATGATGACTACACTTACGCATTGTCAGGCTTTGTAACGATCTTAAGGTCACATATTTATGGACAGGTAGAGTAGAGTGAGTAGAGTTTGAATACAAGCATCTGGTTCTATGGCATATATTCTTATTGAGCACTTTATATAAAGTCACATAATAAGTCACATAGAATAAATAGATCCCATTTCATAATGCCTCCACAATGAAAACACTAGGATCAAAACAAGCATGTTTGCAAAATCCCCCACATCTAAATGATTAGAATATTCTATACCCTCAACAGAATGTTTTAAGCTTAGGTTCTAATGCTATTCTGAAACTTATTTGCAAGAGAAATTATAAAAGCATAAATTTCGTTTGATGGTTAAGTCTGGTACTTGACCTTAAACAATACTCCTTATATTTATATATTTTTGACTAAGGGTCCTCTTAAAAGAGCATGTATTACTTTTGATAAACAACTTAATAAAGATTATCAGTTGGACTGAATACAGGTCTTTCTGCTACAATGAATAGGTTTTGAACATTTTTATTATCTTAAATCAGCACACATCTTATGTAGACAATATTAATTAAATCAAACCTAAAGTTTCATCTCTGGCAGACTTTGAATGAAGAATCATAATTTAATTATCAAATAAATAAAACATTCATCTACTTAAGATACATTATACCCTAAAAGCATCACAGTGGTCTCATAAAAATATAATCACAATATATTTAAAATCAGACATTATAAATTTCTTCAAAGGAAAACCTCATTAATTAACACATTTCATTTAATGAAATTAATATTTATTACACCATTATATGTTGTATTTTTCATTGAACATAGGATATAACACTGATATTCAAAACTAAGTTTGGTAACAGAGCTACATGAAATTCAAATAAATATATCTATGCATACTCCTTTATTTACAGTTTTATGCATGAGACCACGATTATGAGCCCTTGATTTTACATTTATTTTTAAAAAAAGCAAATTGCCTTCCCTTCTAGATGAATTGGTGGAGTTTTGGAGCTCTGAAAGCACCCACATAACCCACATTGCCAAAATAGTGAACACATATTACACTGATTTGCTGAATGTACTTTGAAGTAACAGTAACTTCTGAATGGCCTCTGCAGTATATTTTCTTATTTGAAGTGAATGGGATATAGACTGTTCTCATACTATATCACAAGAATTAGTTTCTTGGGATTAGCATAATGCAATTCTCTGAATCCTCCTTTCCACTTTACTGTTTCTGTGTGCCTGTTTGTTTATAAGAAAGCACTATCATTCACTCCGATTCATTAAAGAAATGCCTAAGCAGCATAGTTCTGTATAATTTTGAGCATCACTTTAAAAATTGTGCATGAGAAAACTGGATCTGAGCAATTTTTTATTCAGCTTTAACACTTTATGTTGAGACATATACCAGATTTATTTCAGGGCTGATTTTGCCAAAATATGATCAAACTGCCATAAAAGTGTATAAAAGCAGCTACACTTTCTATTAAATAGGTTCATCTTGATATGAATATTGTTTGTTATGGGCTAACGGGGAAGATATTTTGCTATTTCTATTATGGAAATATTATATCCAACTACTGTCTAGCATTTCACTGCAAGATATACCTCAAAGTGGAAATAGATGGTGCCAATTGAAGTGCACACAATGCCTTACCTGAATATTTTGATCAATTTGGACAATAAGGGACTGAAGTGCAATGTATTGTTTAGAATATTCAGAGCATCACTTTGCATTGATCAATTACCTGGAACATCTTTAAAATTCACTGTTTTATGTAGAGTTTATCTTTGATCATGTATCTGTCATTTAATCTGTTTTATTGTCTATCAAGCTTTCTACACATAACCTAATCTTGCATAAACTATCTAAATCAGATTTTAAAACTGTCCAAATATCTGTAGAGTCTGTGTTTAAAGCTACACATATTTTCGATAAAGGCCCTTTAGATTCAGTTGGTCGATTGTCAGTGAACTCAAGCCAACTACTTCAAAAAGTAGTGGAGAATTAGAAAAAAAAATCTTTGAATTAGGTTCAAATGAGGATAATGTTACAATGTTATTTGCTAGCCTTTTTTCCTAGTATCTTTGTTGATTGCTAACCAAGAGTCCTAACTAAAAATCCAGCTTTAAACCAATCAGAGATGACTTAATTATTGTCTCTCCTTACCTCTGATTTAAAATATTCCATCTGGATTTATTATTTCTTTCATGATCTTCTGCTGATTTTGAGCGACTAATTCCAATATTAGCTCATCTGTGTCACAGGTTGATTACGTGAGTGTGGACGTTTGAGCATACACATACATTTGTGTTTGCTAGAGCTTTTCCTCTAGAAACATTTATCACATGCATTATATGAAAAAATATCTAACACTGGTCCTATATTCAATAAACTCACCATCAAGAATGAAAAGGCTTTATGTATATGTGGTATGTGATATGAATATACACAATTGCGAAGAGCACAGAATAAAGGTTGAACATGCTGAATGAATAAAGGTTATAACATGCTGATATAAACTAATCCATTAAAAGAATCATTAACATCTATTCTCTGACAGGCATTGTTTTAAGCACAGCAGCTAGAAAGATAAACAATTATGAAAACACAGAAGAGAATTTACTCTGGATTAAACAAATTTATAGAGATTTTACATGGTAAATGACATTTTAATCAATCCCAGAAGATAAAGTAGGATTTTTCTGGAAAATAACATAGTAGGATAAAGGTTCTTTCAGGGAGATGGAAAAATAGAAGACAAAACAATAAAAAGGGATAAAACCTTGAATTTTCATAGATTACATGAATGATAACTAAGAGTTGTAAACTAACAGTGTAATTGCAAAAACAATGTTTTAAAAGAAGCACTAGGAAGCCAAAAGATTTTGAACCCTTCTTTTTGACCTTTTAATGCATGAATTACAGAATTACAGAAGGGAGTCTGGGGGACTAGAGAAAATAAGATTTAAATAAAGAGAGGGAAGAGAGGACTTATTTTAAATGCTAAATATTGATCAAAGAATAGAACTAGCTGGAGAAAAAATCATGGAAAGCTAATAAATATTTAAAAGAAATATAATAAGATTTCCTAAAGGAAAGGAAGCTAAACAATTCAGAGAATTGTTACAACATAATCTTAAAAAATTAGCTCAAAATGGGTTAAATCCTCAAATGTAAGACCTGAAACCATAAAACTCCTAGAAGAAAACATAGGTGTTTGCTCCTTGGCATCAGTCTTAGCAATAGATTTTTTTGGATTTTACATCAAAAGCAAAGACAACAAAAGCAAAAACAAATAAGTGGGACTAAATGAGACTAAAAAGATTGTCCATAGCCAAGGAAACCATTAACAAAATGAAAAGGCAACCTGCTGAATGGGAGAATATATTGGCAAACCATATACATGATAAGGGGGTTATACCCAAAATATATAAAAAATTCATACAACCCAACAACAAAAAAGCAAACGATTGAATTTAAAAAATAGGCAGAGGATCTGAATCAACATTTTTCCAAAGAAGACATACAGATGGACAACAAGGATATGAAAAGATGCTCAACATCAGTAATCATTAGGGAAATGCAAATCAAAAGCACAATGATGTATCGTCTCACACCTATTAGAATGCTTTCATCAAAAAGATAAGAAATAACAACTGCTGGAAAGGATGTGGAGAAAAGGGAACTGTCACACACTGTTGGAATGTAAATTGGTGCAGCCACTATGGGAACAGTATGGAGGTGCCTCAAAAATTTAAAAATAGAACCACCATATGATCAAGCAATTCCATTTCTGGGTATTTACCCCCCAAAAACAAAAACACTAACTTGTAAAGATATAGGTACCCCCGTGTTCATTGCAACATTATTTGCAATAGCTGAGATACGGGAAAAACCTAAGTGTCCACCAATGGTTGAAAAGATAAAGAAATTGTGAGATAGAGAGATAGATCAATAGATAGATAGACAGACAGATATGGATATTATTCAGCCATAAAAAGCAATGAAATCTTGCCATTTGGAAAACATGAATGGACCTGGAGGGCTTTACACTGAGATAAGTAAGACAGAGAGAAAAACACATGATCTCAGTTATATGTGGAATCTAAAACATCAACCACCACAACAAAAGCAAGCTTATCAATACAGAATACAGAGAACAGATTGGTCATCACCAGAGGCAAGGGCCAGGGGTGGGTGAAATTGGTGAAAAGAGTCAAAAGATAGAGACTTCCAATTATAAAATAAATAAGTCATGAGGATGTAATATACAGCATGGCGATTATAGCTAATAATACTATATTATTATGTATTTGAAAGCTGCTAAGACAGTAAATCTCAAAAATTTTCCTCACAAGAAAATAATTTCTGTAACTGAGTGGTGATGGTTGTTAGCTAGACATTGCGGTAATCACCTTGCAATGTACACACATATTGAATCATTAAGTTACATACCAAAAACTCATATGATATTGTATGTTAATTATACCTCAATGAAAAAGTATAGTGAATACACTTAATGATTCTTTTTGGAAGGCAGCTTACACATAAATATTTTAACCTGTTCATATTCTTTAAGCCAGTAATTTTAGTTGCATGAAAATAACTTTAAAGGTAATCAGACTCAGCCAAATATTTATGCACTGTGATTTTTATTCAATTTTATTTACCTCACTAGGAAATTGAGAAATAAAAAATTAAATATCCTAAATATGTGATAATATTTAGTTAAATATGATATAACCACATATGGGACTACTATGCAAAATAGACTATCATACAACAATTAAAACTATTTTTATAATATTTTTTCTTAGATATAATAAAATGTGAAATGCAAAAAAGTAGGATACAAAATTTTTAAAATGGCATTACCTTAAATATGTAAATATATATTTATTACACACATATGTTGACAATGATTATTTATTAGTTATAACATTATGGGTAATTTTCATTTTTTAAAATTTTTATGTGCTTCCTTAGTTTTCCACATGGGATGTATCTATTTCTAAAGAAACAGACTATCATTTTTTTTTTCCCAGGCATGTGCCCGCTGGCTGGCCTCCTCTACAAAGTATCATTTTTAAGACGAACAAAGAAGAAAATGTCTGACAGTATTGTGGCAGTTGAATTTTTGCTTTTTTATAACAAGTGTGGCAGGATATTGTAAAGTAGATAGGGACAAAAGCTGACTACTGCAATGGAGGAATGGACACAATGGTGGAAGAGAGAGATAAGCTTACGCCTCTAATTATAACACAGGGGGAGCAAAGGGAATATGCTAGTAAATATAACAGGTTTTGAAGGCAGTAAACTAGAGAGCAAATTTATATATGGAAAACTAAATGTTTGCGATAATTCCCAAGCTCTTACCACTCTAAGACTTACTCTCCTCATCTGTACAGTGGGAATAATAAGGTAATGAAGGGACATCTGATACAGGATGACCCCATATTCTTATAATGTGATAGGTATGCTGCAGAAATATTAAGATAAAGTACTTTAGGGACACAGAAGAAGCAATTAACTTGGTCTGAGGAGGCTTAATGAAGAGATTTTATTAGTTTGGACCTTTGAAGGTTCAGATGAAAATCAAATCAAAGCAACAAATAAACAAAGTTTTAAAAGCATTTGTCAGACTTGGGAAATATTTGGGTCTTTAGGGGTGTGGGTATGGCAGAAAAAGGTGAAGTCTAGGAAAAAGTGGGCTGAACCAGGATATGAAGAGTATGTTATATTTGGGATTTATTGTGTATTAAATACAGAACTTACTGTATATTTTAAAGCAACTTGTATGCTTTTATTTAAAAGCATAATTTTAGTAGCTTGAAGGCAGAAAGGCTGAAGTGGTGGGAAACTGGAATCATATGGCAGTTAGGGGTGTATTACAATAGTCTGTGCACCAGATAGCTAAGCCTTAACTAAGTCAGTGCAAATAAAAATTAAGAAG
This sequence comes from Ailurus styani, assembly GCA_002007465.1. Taxonomy (NCBI): domain Eukaryota; kingdom Metazoa; phylum Chordata; class Mammalia; order Carnivora; family Ailuridae; genus Ailurus; species Ailurus styani. The sequence continues at coordinate 2,416,741 of LNAC01000127.1, forward strand.
CAAAGAGAAGAGTCAGTAGTTGGAAATTAAATATAAGTAAAAAATATTGCCTAAGTATAGGAGGAAAAAGTTGAACCGCTTGTTTTGAGATGCTTTCGAAATATTCAGAGGATGTATCTTATTGGTACTTTGTGATGAGTGCAGACCAGACCCTGCCAGCTGCTGAACTATTAGGAGAGAACTGAGAATTGAAAAATAAAAATAAACCACAGCTTCTATAATACCCCATGACTTTCAAGATCATAATCCAAGTCAAACCAAAACCATAATGCTCTTTGCAAAATATCTAAACTCAATTATTATTATTGTTTAAAACAACAGTTTATTCAGAGCCATATGGTCCAGGTTGATCAAAGACAAATTGATCTGAAATTTACTGTGCAGCAGTTCATGTCTTCTGAGAGACTGAATATAAAAATGGACAAGGGCCAGGCCCTAAATGACAATAGAGCTCTAACCCACAACTTCTCCAGCAACCAGACTAGGAGGCCAAACTACAACCCTTGCAGTAATCAGTCCAGAACAGTCAGTGACTGGCAACTTCCTGAAGTTTCATCCCTATTTCCAACTCAGGACCAACCAGAAAAAACAAATGTGCTTCTCAAACCAATCACATAGAACATCACACGTCTAGTTACCCTTCCTCTAGCATCCTGATGCAAACATCAGAGGATATCTGAAGCTTTCTCTGTTCTTCCCACCATAAAAAAAACCAAAAAACAAAAAAACTTCCCCATTATGAGTCTCTGAAACTCAAGTGACTGTGGCTGACTCCCTTGCTATATAACAAGCTCTGAATAAATAACCTCTGTTCCTATTGGGTTGTCTTTGTTTATTATTACAGTTTTCAAGGTAAGATCACTGACTTCTAGAGTTTACAAAATCTGAACCATCCTTTCCAAGACTTGCCTACACTAAGTCCTGCATAAAACCAAAATGCTTTTTCTAACTTACTACCTATTAAAGGGAGCCTACAGTTATCAAATTAAGTAATCTCCCTGGTTACAGCAAGTAGTAAATCTTTGTTGATGACAGCTGTGTTCCTGATGGTCTCTGGCTGATGGGCATCTACAGTTAAATGATATGTATGGAACAAAATACAGATACTGGGTGAAAAGAAAATGGAGAGGAAGAAGTCAAATGTACAGATCACTTTAGAAAGTAAAGATAATGAACATTTCTTGAGTGTTTGATATGTATTAGATATGTATTGATATGTATCTAAAATATTCTCCTTATATATTATCTCATTTACTCACCCAAACTAAGCAACTAACCCCATTTATTTTTTTATTTTTGTAAAAGATTTTATTTATTTATTTGAGAGAGAGAGTGAGACAGAATAAGTCAAGTGGAGGGGCAGAAGGAGAAGCAGACTCCCTATGGAGCAGGAAGCCCCATGTTGCACTCAGTCCTGGGACCCTGGGATCATGACCTGAACTGAAGACAGACACTTAACCAACTGAGCCACCCAGGTGCCCTAACCCCATTTTACGTGTGAGAAAAATGAGAATCCAAAAAGTTAAAGGACTAAAAATATATATACAAATAATTATACAAGTGGTTTTTGCAGAGACTGACTCCAAAGAATTTTGCGGTAAGACTAGAACACTTCAGGAAGTCAAAATAGAAGGAAATCCAAAAAGATCACTTTCTATTCAGCTCTAGATCATCAATAAATTTGGTGAGAGCAGTTTCAGAATTGTGGTGGTGGCTGAGGCCAGACTGCTGCTGAGGACCTAAGAGAGACAAGAAAGTAGGGGCAATGGATACTGACTAATTTTTCAAGAAATCTGGCTAGATAGTATCTTGAAGAGAGTCATGAGTATGGGTAGTCATTTCCAGATGAGAGAGAATTATAAACAGAAAAAAATTGAGCCAGTCAAAAACGGAGTAACTGAAGATATTCTTTAATAAAAAATGAGAGTGTTTAATAGAGTTAGACTTTGGATATCTTAATGTTTAGTCTTAATAGGGGCAAAACAGTCCTGTGAGACTAAATTTGATTTTGGGAAATGGTCAAAATACCAGCAGTTAAGTCCAGTGAATATATTTGATGATTGTGATAAATATTATCATTTGAAGTTCAAATTAAGATTTGAAGGTAATACTGTGATGTGTATTATCTTATGACATTTTTGACTTTCAGAAATCAAAATTTTAGTATTTTCAGCATCAGAGAAACACTATGTATTGTTTCCTAACATGCCAACAACTGATGTTGATATAGAAACTCTAATATATTCCCATACATATAGTTTATACTATGAATTTAAGGAAACACAATATGTGTGTTTCAGTAAAGTTGAAGCTTCAGAAACATTCATACAAGAGGATAAGTAATGAAATATATATAAATATAAATATATTTATCTCATGTATACATACATACACACATATATTGTTCAATCAAGATCTATAAAGTGTACATGTATATAGTCAAGACAAAAAATTCTGCATTTCATTCATCTTTGTGAAAAACTGTATCCACTGCAAAAACCTTACTCAAACCTTGAAATTTTAATATTTAATTTATTTTTATGAAAGAACATGAGCAAACATAAATTCTAATATCATCAATGCCATTATTTCAGCTTACAAATCTATAGTGTATGAAGATTGATAGGCTCTGACAAACTGAGATCCATACCTTTTCTAGATGATCTAGGGGATCATTTTCTTTTTGATATAGACATAAAAATTTCTGCTTCAAGTTTTCTTGGTTAGAAGGGAGTTTGGGTTTTAATCTTTTTGACATTCTTTACAACATCCCTTGTCTTCATCAAAAAGAAACATTTATTGAATTTCTAGGATGTGTTAAATTTTAGTAACGATAATAAGAATCTGAAAAGTAAAGTCACCTTTAAAACAACAACAACAGAACAACAGGGAAACATTTCATTTTTTTATGGCCCAAACCTGGTTCTGTTTATACATTCATTGTGAGTATTTATTGTAGAACTAAAAAAGCTTACTGGTGAGTCGGAGTTTCTTCTCTCATCTTATTGATTGTAAGAAAAACTGAAAATGACTACTAGCCTGCCAAAAAATCTTTATTGTTAATGATAATTTGTTAGCATAATAAACTATGAATATTGCAAGCTGCAATTTCCAGAATAAGCATAAAAGACCATTAAATTAAAAAAAGCAACTAAATAGAAAGATACACTGCACTGATAATTGGAGAAAACATTGTGCTTGAAAAGTATTCACTTTAGAATGAGAATATTATCTTACAAAGTTACACTGTTTCATTTTCAAAGGGACTGATTTTAATGGAGCATTGTGTATCATAAAACAACCTTGGAATGTACTCGTCTTGGCATTCTAAAGTGCTTGATGCATGCTCTAGTCAAAATAACAACTATCCACAGATATTGCCATAGGCCGTTTACTTTGTTAAAGGGTTTGATCTCCTTCAAGATTTTCACATTTCACTCTTATTAGCACCTGTTTTTTTCTAACAATCTCTGTGCCTAGCTATAAGCCAGAGGTGTGATTTGGGAAAAAAGGCAACTGTAAGTAGCAACAATAAAACTTGCTTTGTGTGAGTTAACCAAGCTGAAACAACAAATGACATCAAACCACTGTCCAAAGTGTTTTTAGCCAAAATCAGCAAGCATCACATTTGTTAGGAGATTTATTTTCATTTATTACAAAATATATTCTTCTTTATGTTGATTCTCTTTCTCAAATGCTACTGTATGATTTTCAAGGAAATTTAATCTCCGTAGGTGATGATGATCTTTTGATTTAAGCTTTGTAGATGATGATGATTTTCTGAGATTAATATCATACTTGGAGGTAGAATACAAACTGCACTAGGCATTACTGATAGTTCTCACATATGAGCTCGAAAAATGCTTGGAGAGGTAACAAATTGTATTTAAATTTGAAGGTTGTTTGTTCTCTGTCATCATCCTTGCCACCTCTCACCTTAAGGTAGGGACATATTATGTCAATATTAAATAATGTATCCAGGCATGATTGTAACTGAAATGCAAACTTCTAGGAAGATAGGGAATATTTTTTCTCTTTGATACATATAATATCTCTAGAAAAGCATTAAGCTTCCTAGTAAAGCATATCCCAAAAATATTAAGTCCGCAAAGTAAGGGAATTTCTTATATTTCAACATAGTTGATTTTCATTTAAATTTTCATTTATGAAGAGAAGATTTAGAACAGAAAACATAAAAATGTTTAGGAAAATACATCAAAATGCCTTGTGCATTAATAATCCTAGAAATAATCAACACAGTATTATAAGTCTATTTTTATGATTCAGACCAGAAAACTTAAGCAGTATTCTCAGACTCACACAGCAATCTCACATGGGTCAAAGAGACAGGACAAATGTAGCAAATATTCTGTTTCTCTTTGTCCTTCTTTCTCTTCATTTCTTACCTCCTATGCCAAATGATTCTGGTCTCAGGAATGAAAGTTTGAGTTAATATTTTTGCATTTTTTTTAGCCACTTTATAGGATTTTGTGTGCCCAATATCCTGAAACCAAACTAGTATTTCATGACAAAAATGTGTTTTGAGTTGTGGACAATCAATATGCAAACACTTATTGGTTACAATTCATAGAAAAGACATGGTATATGCTCTGATTAAAAGATGGATCCAATATAAAATGTTCAATATGGGAAACCAAATAACCCTGAAAATTACATCATTTGAAAGTGAGTCATCAGCAGGTATGTTTCACAGGGAGTGGATTTTAAGCCTTTGAGCTATAACTTGTTTTATGGCAAGTTGTTAATACTGTAAGCACATCAGAGACAATATGATGCTATTACGAATAAAATCTTGGCAGATCCTCAGCATTCAAATTTCCTATTTAGAAGTCAGTAAGGAAGATATTTTTCTTCCATGTGTATGTATTAAAGAAAAAGGAGACATAATCACTTATATAGAAAGAGAAAGAATGCTGAAATGGAGGAATACAGATAATACCTGCTGAGATAGAGCAAGGCTAATCTAGTTTATTTTCAAACAATATCTTTTGAGTATAATTTGCAATTTTATCTAAAATAAATTAAACCCTTACAAATATTTAGTTGGGCTATGGAATTATGTCTCAAATCCCACAAGACTCAGCACAAATATAAGTTTAATGCAGGTAGTTAATTTTGAAACATACATGTTGTCTGATTATGTTACTGAAACTAAAATTTATAAAACATAAATTTTGGGGTGCCTGGATGACTCAGTCAGTGGAGCATGTGACTCTTGATTTTGGGGTCATGAGTTTGAGCTCCACATTGGGTGTAGAGATTACTTAAAAATAAAATCTTAAAAAAATAAATTCTTTCATATTAAATTGTTTCAGATTTCATTAGATAAATCTCCCTTAATGTTTCTGTGCATATTTCTAGTAATTTTTAGAAAAAAATGAAAAATTAAGAAATGTGATTATCAGTTGATAAAATACGAATTCCAGTTTACACTGTATAAAGCTATTGATAATCAAAATAACAACTAAAATTAGAAAATATTTAGTATTCTTTCTCTTTCTCTTACACACATGCATATGCAGTACATCCTCATATATCTATACCTCAAAATCTCAACATACTTATTTTGTAATTTTAACCCTTAGAATTAGGAAGCTTCATAACAAATTTAATTGATTTCAAGAGAGTATAGAAATCATATGTGTATTTAAGTCATCCATTGAAATGTTAATATACTGTCATTGATATCACTAATCACTGAGTTTTAGAATTAATTGGGCAATAACAGTAGTCAGAAATTTAATTAAATAGAATTAGTAATTGTAATTTTCCCTAATATAAATTAAATCCATAGTTACATAAAGAATTATTTTGAAGGTGATAAGGAAATCCCCCTTAATTCTATTAACTTCTTGAATGCACATATTACCAGTATAGTTATCTTCATCTATGTAGTACAAATATATAGCCCTTAGTAAGAAATATGGAGTAAATTGTCACAAAGAAAGTCTGCAAAATATGTTAATAAAATGAAAATATAGTAGTTTACTTTGTTTTCCAGATTTATTGAGATGATTGGCATATAACGTTGTATAAGTTTCAGGTGTACAATGTGATGATTTGAAATATGTATATATTGTGAAACAATTATCACATAAGGTTGGTTAACACAACTATCACCTCACATACTATATTTTAATTTCATTTTTCAAAAATATACTTATGACTGTAATTACAAAACATTAATTTATGATAAATGTTAAAACATCTATAGAGATATAGAAATAAAAAAATTAATTGAATGAATTTTCCCAAAATCAAACCTATTCTCTTTCCATAAGTAAGGAATATGATAACTGGATATATATATCCCTTTGGGCTTTTTTTATGTTTAGGTTTTTGCGTGTATTTTTGTGTTCTTAAGTTTAAAAAACATAGAATTATATACATGCTCTTAGGTAACTGGTCTTTTTTTAATCAAAAGTTCTTATGACTGTCTTTCATGTCAGTATATAGATATACATCTCTTTCATTTTAACCATGGCATAGTATTCTATACCATGATTATAACATTTTCTTCTATTTTTTTTGTATTAAAAACAATGCTGCAACTAACACCCTTAAATATATATGCAAGTTTGTCTGTAGGATAGATTTCTAGATGAACAACTTCTTGAATCAAAGGGCACGTGTGTTTAGACTTTAATAGATACGGCCGGTATGCCTATTCACCATTGGCTGTGCTACGTTACATGTCCACCAGCAATATTTGACAGAGCCAGTTGCCATACCCAATGCAAACCAGGTAGAATGAATGGCTCATCTCATAACTTTTGCCAATAGGGTAAGAGCAAAATAATTGCTCCAACAACAACCATTATTATTTTCAATTGTCTCCAACAGTAATGATGTTATTTTCAATGTATTTTAGGGTTTATATGTTATGCATATTTGTTGTTCTTAGTCTATTTATTCATCCGACATTGTTCATGTTTTCATTAAGTTGTTTCACTTATTTTATTTTAGGGTCTTTCAAACACTGTATCTTGCAATCCTTATCTAAAATAGAGTTCTCATATATGTGTGTGGGTTTTCTTTGTGTGGCTTTTTTTTTTTTTTTTAGGTTCAGGTTTGTCTCTTCTTATTTCTCAGACAATCTGATGCCCCTGCCTACTAATTTCAAGGAAAATTACCTAAATTTCTGGCAAACTGGTAGTATAGTTTCATGGTTTTCCATGCCAATTATATGTTCATTCCTAAATACACACAAACATATTTGCCATCTCATTAGAATCTGATGAAAGTAGGGAGTTACACGTATGTATTCAAATACACATCTAGGCCAACTTTGACATTAATCATTTATTTAGAGTGACATATCTTCCTGTTGAAGGACATTTGCATGGGCTCTTGAATAAGTCAGACTTTGCCTTGAAAAATAGTCCTTTCATTTCATAGCCTGCATCCAAATTAACCTCTCTAGGACTTATTTTTTGTATGCATAAAGGATATAATAATTCTAATAATTCTATTTCATAAGGTTGTAAGGACTAAGTGAAATAGCAAATACAGAACTTATGAAGTTCTAGAAATAAGCAAATTCTTTACTAATTAGTGTGTTTTTTGTATATGTTTGGTGGTATGTACAGAAAGGGGATGTCTGTGTCCATGTTCTTTGCCTTATTAAGCAACAGATGCAAACATTATATGATTCCACCTAAGGTATGAAGACATTTATCATATCCAATTTTTGATTATATATACTTTAGTTAATAAAATTATAATCTTTCAAGAACCACTCATCTAGTCTCTTATTTACAGCTACACCATGTCCTCCTTTTTTTTTATCAAAAATTTACATCTTAAACCATTTACTGTAAACCAAGGAGGATATGTGCTGTAAAGGGACATGCAGAGGACTGAGCATGAGAGAATCACATGTGAATATATCACTGGTTTCTGGGAACTTAAAAAATGAGGTCTAGATTTTGATTGCAAAAAGCTGATTGAATAGGAAAGGAGAAAGACACTGTGCATCTATAATTATAGCTCTGTTAAAGTGTTAACTATGTGCTACTCTTCATCTTGGGCTCATTTCCTATAGCTCATATGGCCTCTGTTAGCACATAAATGCCTGTAAAATAATTAACGATTAATGGTCAAAGAAATTATGAATTTATACATAACTGCATTTAACTTCATACGTTTCAAATGTATGCAGAAATAAGGACGTTTATTTTATAAACCTTGTCGTGCTTGATGAATTCTATCTGCCTGTAATTATTACCATTTAGAACTTTCGTCTGTTTCTTGACTACACCCAAGGTATCTATATTTCCTTTTTTTCTTAAGATTTTTAAAATTTATTTATCAGAGAGATATAGAGAGACAAAGCACACAAACTGGGGGAGCAGCAGGCAGAGTGAGAAGCAGGCTCCCCACTGAACAAAGAGCCTGACACAGGACTCGATCTAAGGACCCTGGGATCGTGACCTGAAGCGAAGGCAGATGCTTAATCGACTGAGCATCCCAAGGCATCTATATTCCTCACTTTATAGATTTGAAAGTCGCAAATGGAATCCTCCTAAACTTTCTTTTGTCCAGAGTACAGGAAATCCTCACTTTGTACAATTTGTAATATGCATGAATTTTTGTTTATCAAGGTTTAGTCAAATAACGTCAGTCTCCCAACAAGGTTCAAATTTCATATATAGTGGTAGATTGAGTCTGAACCATTGCATTAAACACCAAATTTGCTGCTAGGTCTTCAGTCATCATGTAAATAACAGAAGCACAGCATGATGATTCGTCATCTGCATTGCTTCTTTCAGTCTGTTGGTGACTGATCACTGTGCACCTGTTACTTGGTATATGCACAGACAGCAATGCATGCCGTTGTATTTCCTCCTTACAACCCAGTGAGAAACCAAGGTGGCATTTTAGAAAAAAGAATAATCAATAGAGGAAACTGTCCAAAACATGCAAGTACAGCAATGAAACAGAAATTCAGAATTCTGAAAATGAAATTTGAAGCAAATACAAATGAAATTGTTGAAGACATGGATGACCATACAAATGTTGGCATTGCCACCACTTGAGAGATTCTAGGTTTGCAGCCAGAGAAATTTAGTGAGGATGAACTTATCAACATGACTGAGGAAAGTGATTGCGATAAAAAGAATGAAGATATATATATATACTAGAGTCACTGACACTAGCAAGAACTTATTAAAGAAACTCCTGGAGATATAAGTTATTAAAGAAACTCCTAGAGATATTTTACAATGTTGAAAGTCCAAATGATAAAATGTCAGAAGCTGACGTAAACTTATATTTGATGAGAAGAAGGGAAACTTTGTTCAAACTGCATTAATGACTCATTTTCTTTTGCCCAAAAGGGTACTTTAATTCTCAATATTTCCCATTCCTAAGTTACAGTGTACTACATAAATACTGGCTTTTACACATGATTTTTTAATTTCTCTATACATTTATAACTTATACTACCAGACATTTTAATGGTGTGACAAAAATTTTTAGAAGTCATGCAATAATCCTAAATTTGCCATTGGTTACGAAGACAGATGGTAACTAGGATTATTGTGGAGATCATTTTATAATGTATAAAAATATTGAATCACTATGATGTACACCTGAAACTAACAGAATATTGTATGTCAATTATACTTCAATTAAACAAATATTGCTTTGTATGCTTTCAGCTTGCAGGATAATTTTCAGTCCCACACTACAACATAAATCAGGGACTTGCTATAAATAGTCACACTTAAAATGATGTACGTAAGCTCCAAATACAGTGCAAGGGAAATCTTGTCAACTCAATCTTTGAAATATATCTGGAATATATCCACCATTTTTGACCACTTTTCCTCATATCAACAGCAGGGATAATTAATAATTATGTCTTGATTTTTTTATTGCAACAACTCTGTTATCATCTTCTCAGACTATTTATATTAAATCAACCAAGATGGTTTTGTTTAAACTAGATCTTGACCATGTTTTTTTTTTCCTGCTCATAACCCCCTATGGCTCCCATTTCACTCAGAATAATAGCCAAGGTCCTGAAAATGGCCAGCAAGGGTTTACTAAGATCTGTCCTCCCAGGCCTTTAACTCACTGGTCTTGTCACTACTTTCTGCATAAATTACTGCTGCCACAACATCCTCATTGTGTTTCCTCAACTTTTGTAGATAAGTTATAGCCTTATGAAATTTTAACTTGTTGGTGCTCCTTACCTGGAAAGCAGTTCAATTACCTATTCACAAGTTCCTCTTTCTCATTGCCATCAGCCTTTTACCTAATGCAACCATCTTCATAAGGCTTCCCTGACCACCTTTAAAATTGTCGCTCCTTCTTCCCAAGATGTTATTTTCCCTTCCATGTTTTCTTTTTCTTCAAAGCATTTATCANTCTCATTGCCATCAGCCTTTTACCTAAATGCAACCATCTTCATAAGGCTTCCCTGACCACCTTTAAAATTGTCACTCCTTCTTCCCAAGATGTTATTTTCCCTTCCATGTTTTCTTTTTCTTCAAAGCATTTATCATTTTCACAATGTGCAGATATTCTGTAATTTTCACACTAAAAACATATGTTATATTGTTATGTTAATTGCATTTTGTTACATTATGTTTTCTTTTTTCTCCCATGAGAATGAAAGGGCTATAGCACACAGCTTTTCCTCAACCTATATTTGATGAATACATGAATACAAGAATGAAAAAAATAGGTCGTCTTGGGTGATTTCTCACATGTCATTAAGAACTCTGATAATTCTGATTGTCTATTCTGAAGGTGCTCTAGGATGTGTCTTGTAAAATAGGGGCATCCATGTGGGATTCTTCAGTTGTGGTCAGAGATACCTGTACAATATGTTAGCAAAATCATCTACTTAATTCTTGTCATTATTCATTTATGTAGCCTAAGCTTGTATCTAGGCTTTTTTTTTTCTTGATATTATACATTTTTGGATCACACTGAGGTTGCTCTTGGCTCCCAAGGGAATTCGTTTGTGCATACAGTATTTTTAAATTACATATTTATTAGTGGGGGAGTGAAATCAAAGGCTGAGGTAATTTACCCTGTTGGGGAAAGCTTAACTAATTATGGATGGTTAAAGCGTGAACATACCTAGGCGACTCTGAGTCAGGTTCTACAGTTGTACTAGAAAATCTGCTAGGATTCTAACATTAATTCTCTCTAAAATCTCTAGAAACCAAAACACTCACTTCTGATATCCTTTTATTTGTATATACATACACAAACAATCACATGCATGCCAGTATGTAGTGCATATCATAAGGTATCATAAGCAGTAAAGACTTTTGGAATATTCGGATGAGGGTTCACTCTGTTTCCAAAGGAAACTGTGCTGACACTAAAGCAAGTACATGACAATGTTAATATTTCATTACATTAGCAAAAACTAGCATAGAAGGGATGGGCAATACTTTATCTGAAGTAATATGGTGTAAGAAGCCCAAGAAGAAACAGGCCAGGAATAGTGGGAGTTCCAAGGGGAAATCATGATAGACACTAATTTAACTTGATACCTAAAAGGTATAGACATCAAGGGAACTGTTCCATGATCATTAAAGTATGCTCTAAGTTTATCTTCTCAGTGAGGAGCTCACCAAAAAGATGTGTGCTTTAAAGTTAAATTAGTCTTAGATTTAAAAGAAAGTGACAAGATTTAGGAACTTCTACCTTATTAAGAAAGGATGAAGATATATTCAATAAAATAAAATAATTTGAAAATATTTTGCAAATGCAGTTGTGAATTCAGGACACATTTTGGTTGCCACGGAAGAGAAAAAAAAGCAGAAGGAACCTATACTACTGAGGTTAAATAACATACACTTTCAGAAATGGGAAATTCAGATCTTTTGAGAAGTAATACTTTAAGTCAAATAAACAGCACAGAACACAGAATCTGAACTGTGAGAAAATAAATATTAATTTTACTATGTAGAGAGGACTTCCTTATTGTCTCTGCTAAGAACAAGAAGGCAAGGACAACTAGAAGGCCTGCTGTCTTCCTGGGCAGATATACCAAGTCATGATTAAGTGTCTAAGGATATAAACATCCCAGTCACTACTGTGTATTACTGATCCATGATGAAATGAAGAATTCACTTCATGAAATCTGTAATATAATTTCATTCTTTTAAATTTTCTGATTACATAACTGAGGACACTTGAGAAGTTATGCAGCAATATATGTATCTTCTTATCTCCTAAGCGAAGTTTTTATTTAAAAATCAAGGTTACGCTGAGCAAATTAAAAGCTAATTGGATAGGTGCTATTTAAAAAGTGCTTTGATTTTCCAGACCTATAGCATAACCAAAATTAGATTCTAAAAGATGTGTTGGGGAAAAGATTGCACATGTGACTAGTGTCTGCCCAAATCTATCTGAGGATAAAAACAATGGTGTCATATTAACAGTAACAATAATTCTTTCTCTTCTATGTAACCAGTAGATAACTTTTTCAGAAAACTTTCAGCTAATTATTTCTGAAAGACTCTGGAGAATATCTCATAAATACAGGCTATTTAACTACACTGTGATATCTATTGTTTTCTTTTTATCTGATTCTGTCTCTTTGTTTTGATATCTAATTCAAAGCTTCAGATACATACAAAGTCAGATTTGTGCCATGTTTATGCAATTGTCTATAATATTGTCACCTGCTGATGTTACCAAAGTCTACTGTATTGACCTTCCAGGAATGTTATTACTCTGCAGGCAGTTGTCTGAACTCTGCCAACTAATACCACTCATGTAGCTAATCAGTTGATAGCCTCACATAGCTCATACTATTTTCTTCCCACACAAGTGAAGGTGCATTTTTGTCTTACTTTTGTTTATATCCTTGTCCCTCAAGGACATTTAAGAATGTTACAGAATTGTTCATGAACCTGTTCTTTCAAATTTATTTTACACTTCCCCCTCTTTATGACCAAACAGGAAGTAACAAGGGATGAGTCTGACATGGGTGTGAATTGTGCTATCATGCACTCAAACGGTTCTTGCCTGTCACAGTTGGGGCATTGCTACGACACCCACCTTCTAAGCCTTTCTCCTTTGTCTCTTAGCATACTATTTACTCAAGTAGCAGCTTAGTTTATTATATAAATAGTTTCCAAATAGACATACCCAACCAGTCTGGCAGACATATCCGGGCATGTTGGGATCCTAGGAAAAGCTCTGGTTAAGTTCACACTTGAACTCTGCATTATAAATTGCATTATCTGGGGCGCTTGTGTGGCTCAGTTGGTTGAGCAACTGCCTTCGGCTCAGGTCATGATCCCGGAGTCCCGGGATCGAGTTCCACATTGGGCTTTCAGCTCCATGGAGAGTCTGCTTCTCCCTCTGACTTTCTCCCCTCTCATGCTCTCTCTCACTCTCTCTCTCTCAAATGAATAAATAAAATATTTGTAAATTAATCAATCAATCAATTAATTAATAGCATTATCTGGTGACAATCTGCCTGAGAAGAGTTTCATTAGAGAGGAGGTTGATCAATATGATTAGGTCATCTTTGTTTTCTAATTATTCCTTACTGGTTAGATTTCTACATTCCCACAGAGCCTAGAAGATAGGAGAGCTATCTTTCTTTATAATTACACTTTAAAGAGATGACTCCTAGGCCCTTGAGAAAGACATTCCTGACCTGTAAAACTTAGAAGATGCTGAAAGAAAATTTACATCTCAAAGGTGCAGAAAAAGAATTTATAGTTGCAAGTTACAAGTGATAAATATATACTGAATAGAAAAATGAATCAATGAGTGACCCATCGGCGGGAAGTGCACAAAACGTGGAAAAACAGTGGTCTAAGATATGTTGGTAGAAATGAAAGTGGATTTAATAGCTTTTTTGGTCAATATTCCCAAATTCACATCCTAACATTAAATCTCTAGATCTGAATATTTTGATGCTGAGGAAATTTGAAAATACAGAAAAGTACATGAATGAAAAAAAGTATAGTCTGTAGGAACCAATAGTAATAATTTTATTAGGTCATAGCTAAATGTAGGTGTGATTTAATATCAGAAACCTAATACAGTCTTCGGTTGTATAATCAGTGTTTAGTATAAATAAAATAAATGCAGATTTGAGGGATGGAGGTGAAAGGCAGTGCATAACTATCTGTTTTTAAATATTTGAACATTCGTCATGCAGAAGCAATTACGTTTATGTAATGGGACTAAAATATCAGAAACTAGATTAATATGTAAGCTGAAGAATATCTGATTTCAACTAAAAACAAAGACTTCAAAAATAGTTTTATTGCCTAAAATAGAAATAATTGTCTTTAGAGTCAGAAACTTCTCTATTATTAGAGGTATTTATGAGAGATTCTGACTAGAGATAGGATATATAGGATATATAGAATAAAATGGAGAATTGAATGAAGAGTGATATAAATATGTATTTTAGATTTGTGATTTGTTGATTCTGTGATTCTGTATGGTCTCACATTATCATCCAAGATATTTTGCTGTATTTTATTCTCTCCTAGAATATGCCAGCCAAGTCAACTTTGAGCAATTCCATAGTACTGCAACCAGGATAACATTGGGCCTAGGAATTGGGAAAAAGTAAAAACTGTTGTTGGTACTAGAAGCATATGTACTTTATACTATATATACTCATTATACTGAGTAAAAAGAGATTAGAGCATTATCATATCATATCATACCCATTATCAAAGTACAAAAAAAGGGACTGCTCCTGAAAAGGGAATGAGACTTCTTACGACGACGACACAGAATAACTAAAAGAGAGTTTTAAATTTGACTTTTTTTTTTTAAAGAATTTTTATTCACTTATTTGACCCAGAGAGAGAGCACAAGAGTAGCAGNCTTAGTACGACGACACAGAATAACTAAAAGAGAGTTTTAAATTTGACTTTTTTTTTTAAAGAATTTTTATTCACTTATTTGACCCAGAGAGAGAGCACAAGAGTAGCAGTGTAGCAGGCAGAGGGAGAGGAAGAGGCAAGCCCCCTGCTGAGCAAGGAGCCCGATGCAGGGCTGTATCCCAGGACCCAGGGATCACTACCTGAGCCGAAGGTAGTGGCTTAACCAACTGAAACACCCAAGTGCCCCATTAAATTTGACTTTTAAAAGGAAGTTTTATAATGAGAAATTATGCTTTGTTTTTTGTTTGTTTGTTTGTTTTAAATGAGATTACATTGGAATACCAAATTACTCATCCTTGGAAGATTTTAAAGATAGGATGAGCAAGAACCTTTCAGAATTTTTGTGACAGAATTCTGTGATTTGGTAGAATACTGACTGCCATAACATCTAAGTTTTTGCTCTGATATTAGAATTCAAATCTTGTGGTCTTTTACATTATAGAAATAGATATGTTTCAGACATTCTTTACACAGATAAGAGACTTCCCATGTGTAATGATTTTTCAAAACACCATCTGCCTTAAGATTCTATTACTGTGTATTCAATGATATATTGATGTGGAAATTAGTATGCCACCTGGCTTATATAGTTTTGAATGAACTCTCCTGTACTACGTTATGAGGCAAAAACAATGGACCAGTTGTGCTAGACAGCCGTAGTCCATTATGTTAGTAACTATGGTGTGGTTCTTATACCTCCTGCTTTTACTTAATAGAAGCGAACAAAATAAAAATGATTCTTATTAGTTCACTGGATCAATAAAGTGAAAAGACCACTTGTAGACTCAAGTACTGTTATCCTATTATTTGTTTTCTCCTTTCAGTGTTTTAAATCATACAAGGTATTATGGGAGTCCTTCTGAGTCTGTCCAGTTTGATAAGTTAATGATTATAATCTAATGCCCTACTAAGTTTATTAATCAGAATTTATAAAAAAAATTGTTCATACTATCAAAACAAATTTTTAAAACTGTTTTAAAGAGTTTAAATATGAGTAGGATGACAGTAATACATTGTATAATAGATTTTAACAACAAATCATATTAGTATGCTCACAGAGAATATATATATATTTATTTGTCTATGTGTATATATATTCTTCACTTTTCTGGGGATTACACACTCATATGTCTTTTCATGATGACAGAAAAATGTAAATAAACATATTGTAAATGCACTTTGGCTTAAAAAGCTATATTTTAATGAAAATGTAATATTTGTCACATTTTCAACTAATGCTTTTGACACTTTGTTGCCATGGAGCAGATATGGAACTAAAACAAACTTGAAGACATTTAAATGTAGGATGCTAACACTGACAAAATTGCCCTTTTTGAGAAGATAAATGATTTGAAAGTTCCAATCACCATCCTAGCTGTGTGGATTTTATCACTAACAGCATTACATAGGAATGGAATAGTCACAGTAATTATAGCTAGCTTTTATTGAGTTGTTATTATGTGACAGTCCTATACACAGCACTTTACATAGAGTATCAAATTCTCAGAGAAAATTTAGAAATAAATTATTTCCTCCATTTCATGCCCTGTCCCCTGTCTCTAGTTTATGGACGAGGATATTGAGCTTAAATCAAGTAAACAGAAGTTTTTTACTATTGGGCAGGCAGGAAACTTGATTGTGAATAATTGCAGCATAAAGTGAAAGGGGTTTCTATATGGAAAGATGGCAATTAACATAAAATGAACAGGATGGAAAGAGGTAAGGCAGGATAATGAGGAGCTTATATACCATGGTAAAAATTTCAGACACCATCCTATACATGATTAAGAGTTATTTTAGTACTGTGAAAAATGGAAATTCAAGATTAGATTTTAATGAGCAGGACAGACCAGTCCTGAAATTACAAAGTGATAAGTGCTATAAAGAAAATAAAGCAGGTAACAAGACAGAGTGACAAATGGTAATGACATTGTGGGTTAAGGAGGTTACATTTGGACTGAGACCTCAATAATGAGAGACATTTGAGCTGAGATCCAAATGCTGAGAATGAATAAGTCATCTGAAAAATCTTGTGGAATAGTGGTCAGGAGAATATCAAATATCCTAGGTGGGGACTAGTTCAGCAGATCTTTTTAAGGACAAGCAGATGCCCAGTGTACATAAAACATAGTGAAAGAGGGGGAATGTGATAGGAGAAAATGTCTAAGATGAAGGGCCAAGTCATGCATACGTCTTTGTGACACCATAGTAAGTCGTCTGAATTTTATTCTAATGGCAATGAGAGTGGAAAACCACTGGGATGATGCTTTCCCAATGGCTCCCCTAACCTGAGCCATTAGGCCCATGACAGACTCATTAATCAGAAGAACTAACATAGGAAGAATAGCAGGTATGAACACAAGTAAGTGAGTACCAGAGAAAATGAGTTTAACTTTGAATATATTGAGTTTTAAGTACCACTGGAGCAATTAACTGGAGATCTCCTAAGGAAAAATCATGCTTTCTCTGGGTCTGTAACACAAGGAATGACGGTTGAAATCCTGGAAGTGGATGGGGTCAGACCAGTGAACTAATACAAATGGAATGAGGCCTAAAAATGAAACTCTTACAGATGCAATTTTAAGAGGTGTCAGGAGAAATAGAAAGTTAGTAGTCAAAAAGATGGGAAGGGAAATTGGAGTGCATAGGGTGGAGGGATACAGTGGAAAGGTACATTTTAAGAAGAGAACATAAAAGGTATCAAAACCAAAGAAACTTCAAATCAGATACAATCTAAAAATCTTTGTCATTTTGGCAATGGAGAGATGGGGACAGGGTGACTTTTGATAACTTAAGATGGTACTGGACACTCATAATGTTCATAAATTTACCATAAATGTTCACCATTTACTCCAAAAAATTTTACAGCACTTTAAAGCACATAGGAGAATGCAGAGAATTTCTGACCCTGTTTTATCTAGGGCAGAGACATGGAACAGGAATAGCCACAGTCGCTCTCTAGCCCTGGAAATGTTGCAAACCTGCTCAAGCATTATACTACAGAGATTATGAAAGCTAAAAGGACGTCAGTTTATGTTTTCAGCGTCCGTAATCACTCTTCTACCTCTACCCTTTTGCTTAAGCTATTAATCTCAGTGTTTCTCCCTACTTCTTTCACTCTTCCCTTCTCTCTTTTATTTCTATAACTCTCTAGTCTCATATTTTGTTGTCAATATAATTACCAGTTGTGGGCTAAATTGTGTCCCCTCAAAACCCACATACCTCAAAATATGATTGTATGGATAGAGAGCCTCTTTAAAGAGATGATTAAGTTACAATGAGAGCCATTAGGGTGAGTCCTAATCCAAACTGACTGCTATTCTTACAAGAGGAAGACATTTAGACACACAGAGAGACACCAGAGATGTACAAGCATGGAGGAAAGGCTATGTGAAGAGTCAGCAAAAAGGTGGCTATCTGGAAGCCCAGGAGGAAAGCCTCAGAGGAAATGAACCCTACTGGTACCTTGATCTCGAACTTCTAGCCTCCAAACTGTGAGCAAATAATTTTCCATTGCTTAAACCACTCAGTCTGTGGTCTTTGTTATGGCAGCCGTATCAAATGATACAGCGCCCTTCCTTACTTGTGTGTCTTCACTATCATCTTTGCTCTCTGCCCGTAGTTTTTCCCATCTGCCTCCCTCTTTTAAGTTTTCTATTCTGCATATTCTCTTACTTCTTATAGTCCTAAATAACACAACGATACTTTAAACAATGTAGATAGATTTTAAATCTCCATAGTAATCCTACAGTAATCACCCATAAATATTTTAGACATTGATTTAGATGAAAGTAATAATGCTATGATGATAAAATCTGCTAGTTGAGTAATTAGATACAGTGGTATAGTGAATGTAGTGCATGACTGAAGGAATGTCCAAGAAAAGGCCCCAAAAGAAGCCAAATCCAATGAAACAAAATTAAATACAGATGAATATAAAACCTTGACTTTGTCTAAAAACAAAATTTATAAATATAGAGATTATACAATCAAAAAACACAACATGAAATGCACCACAAAAAAAAAATCTTAGCTATTTTAATTGGCTGTTACTGAAATACTTATCAATGCAGTTAAGTTTCTAATAAATGCTGATATAAACTTAGAGGTAAGGGAAGCAACTGTTTCATTTTTTTCCAGGCTGTTCATACTGTACTTATATAATTCCAGCTGCCATGATTTAAGAGGGATATTAAAACCTGATTAGGTCTAGAGGACAAGATACTGAGTAGACTCAGTACCATTGTCTAAAAGAAGAGACCCAGAAGGATTTTATAACGAAGATTAAAAAAAATAAAAATATAAAAAATAAAAAGGACAGTCTTCATAATAGGTATCCTAAAATATTTAAGGGCTGTTACGTGAAGAAGAAATTCATTTTTTTCAAAGTGATCACAAAACAAACACAGCCAATGGAGAAAAGTTATAGAATGGCACATTTAAGAACTTCTAAAAAAATAAATTAGCTTAGAAAGTAAAATGGTCTAAGAAGATAAGAAGTTCTGCCATTGACAGGGCTTAGATTTTGGGTGAGCAAACATACGTTGGTAGTGTTGTATGGAATTGTAAAGCATTTACTGGGGATTTCAAAATAAGGCTCCATGATACTTGGGTGATTTTCTGGATTTGCTTCATGAACCACATACCACAGCAGGGGCAAAATGAAAGGGGCTAAGGAGTTGAGATTCTTCAACTGTGACTTATTTCAAGAATAAAAGGCCTGCTTTTACAGCACTATACCTCCCCTCTCATTTTGACTATTTCTCTTCCTTAGCCTTCATCACAGCAGCAACTGTCAGGATTTAGATAAAACAGAAGCTGCCACTCTGTCTAGTGCAAGCAGCATGAGATATTGTAGAGGTAAATAGGTTGCAAAGGACTGAAATATCTAAAAAGGGGAGGTTGTTACTGGAAGTCAATAACTTTAGGAAACTACTACCCCTGCCCCCGTGAAGAAATAGACACTACTCTGGAGCAATTGCTCCAGGAACCCAAGCTTATGCTTTGCCCATTCAAAAACCCTCTTGCTTCCTGCTCTTCTCATCAGCCCTGGGGGCTTCCCACAGGCAACATATCCCAAACTCTGACAGTAAAGATGCCTGCAAAATGCAATTTCGGGGGTTACAGCACTTCTGACACAGGAAATAGCATCACAGGGGGCAAGCATTGTGCTGAAATGATATGAAAATCTCAATTGATGACACAATTTCACCCATTATGAAGAAAATAGAAGTAATCAGACAGGAGCTACTTCATATGCCTACCAAAAAATGCATCAATCTATGAATATCCTTATTCATATCTTTGCCTTCTTTCCTTTTACAATGTGAGAACGGCCCTGGCTATAATTTTATGCCAACTCCTCCTCTGCTGCTATAGAGATGAGTCTCTCTCTTTTCCAGAATGTATCTCCCTCAATTATCCCCATTATCAATATTTCAATACCTCACTGAATTATTCATATAGGAATACAACATACTTTACAATTTTCTATATTAACAATATCCCTTGACTTGATATCTTCTCTCTACCTCCCATCTTATGCTTTTGTTCCCCTATATTAAAAAAAAAAATCTTAGGGACACCTTGGTGGCTCAGTTGGTTAAGCAGCTGCCTTCGGCTCAGGTCATGATCCCAGGGTCCTGGGATCGAGTCCCGCATTGGCCTCCTTGCTCTGCAGTGAGCCTGCTTCATCTGCCTCTGCCTGCTACTCTGCCTGCTTGTGCTCTCTCTCTCTCTCTCTGAAAAATAAATAAATAAATAATCTTAAAAAAAAAATCTTGAAAAATCTGAGTATGTCATCATTTCACATCACTTCCTCTCTTCAGTCTAATCTGTCCTCCACTTCCTCAGGCCTATCAAGATAAAGAATTCTGTGCTTCCAAATTCAAAACTCAATTCTGTTTTTTGTTCTTTCTCTATCATATGCATCAGAAAGAGTGATTCTCTTTTTTTTAAGTTTATATTCTCTCGGTTTCCTTCACACAAAATTCAACATTTTGTCTGCCATCTCTCTTGGACTCCTACCCTATCTTTGGTGCTGGATCCTCTCTCTTGACTCTTAAATATTGTATTTCCCATTCTGGGTATATTTCTGTTTTCTATCTTAGCATAATTTTGAGATTAGCTAGCTCATCTAGTTTCATATGTTCCAATACAACTATCACAATCTACATGCCTAACACCAATCTCTTTGGAACTGCAGATAAATATCAAATTAATTATGCAAGCTCTCCACTAAGACAAAAAATACTCTGACTTGACATTGTTAAAAGNTTTTTTTTTAATTTTTTTTTTTTTAAGATTTTATTTATTTGACAGACAGAGATCACAAGTAGGCAGAGAGAGAGAGGAGGAAGCAGGCTCCCCGCCAAGCCGGGAGCCCGATGCGGGCCTCGATCCCAGGACCCTGAGATCATGACCTGAGCCGAAAGCAGAGGCTTTAACCCACTGAGCCACCCAGGCGCCCGACTTCNTGACTTGACATTGTTAAAAGAGAACTCTTGATTTCTCTCCACACCTGTATCTTCTCCAGTTTTTAATACTGTACTAAAAGGGTTCTATTTCCTTATCTACTAAATGGCTCATTCAAGACCAAAAAAGTTATCCTTTGTTCATTTATATTTCTCATCCCTGCTTCATTCCATCAGCAAATGCCATTACCTCCATTACTTAAAAAAAAAAAATCTAGAATCAGTTCGATTTTCTCTATGTCTCCTGCCATCCACCTAAATCCACACCATTTCAACATTGGCCTTGGAAATTGCAATAGCATTCTAACTTGTCTCCCTATTTCTACTCTTTGTGCTTACAATCTATTCTCCACCTATCATGCCATAACTCTACATAGCAGCCAATGATTATTTCAAACTAAATCAGACTATTTAACTTACTTTAAATAATTTAGGGGTTTTCTGTTTTAGTTGAAATAAAACTCTGTCTGCTATCCTGATTTACAAAGTGTTCCATGAATTGACTTTTATCTATCTGACTAAACTATTCTAAAGTTACTCTCCCAGTTGTCTAATAATTCCAGGGAATAGACCTACTTTCTGTTTCTTAAATATGTCAAGTTTGTTTTAACTTTAGAGTCTTGTTTTTAGTTAGTTCCTCTGCCTGGAATGTGCTCTAGTGTGTTGGGATCTCTCTCTCTCTCTCTCTCTCTCTTTAACATTCTTTTTTTTTAAAGATTTTATTCATTTATTTATTTGTCAGAGAGAGAGAGAGAGTCCACAAGCAGGGGGAGCATCAAGCAGAGAGAGAAACAGGCTCCCCACAGAGCAAGGAGCCCATTGCTAGAGTTGATCCCAGGAGCCCAGGATCATACCTGAGCCAAAGGCAAATTCTTACCTGACTGAGCCACCCAGGTGTCCCTGGATCTCATTTTTATGCTGAGGAAGCTTCTCTGAGGCCCATCTATAGTAACTAAGTCCTCTTCTCACCATTTTTTTTCCTATGTAGTATTTAATGCTAATTATCAATTGTACTTGCTGAATTTTCCTTTCTACTAAAATGTAAACTTGTTAAGTACATAGACTGCCCCCATTTTTTGACTGTTAAATATTCAGTGTCTAGAAAATAGGCTGATACTTTGATTGGACTCAAAAGTATTCATTAAATGAATGAGTTACAAATTTGTCTGAAGAATTAGTGATGCATCTAAAAATTTTTATTTTGAATATAATCTCTTAATGTGTAAATATCTGTACAAATTTAATTTAGATTAGGTATCATACACAATTTTTTGTGTATATTTCCAAATAGCAAATATTTTTGGTTTTGAGGGCCATATGATTTTTGTCGCAACTTTTCTTTTTTTTTAAGGTTTTATTTATTTGACAGAGAGCATGAGCAGGGGCAGTGGCAGGCAGAAGGAGAGGGAGAGGCAGGCTCCCTGTGGAGCAGAAAGCCTGATGTGAGGCTCTAACCCAGGACCCCAAGATCATGGCCTAAGCTGAAGGCAGAACCTACTGAGCCACCCAGAAACCCCTGCTGCAACTTTTCAACTCTAGCATAGTAGCACAAAAAGAGCCATACACAATATGCAAATAGATGGACTTTATATAAATATGTTCCAATGAAACCTTATCTACAAATATAGCTGATAGTTCATTTTGGCCTATGAGCTATAGCTTGCCAACTCCCCCAAACTAGACTTAAGACTTAAATTAAATGATTGCAAAATCATGTCAGAAGGACTAATTTAAGTGGGGGAGCTCATGAAATTCTTTTTATCTTATATATTTTTTCAAATTTTTTTTCATTTCTTTTATTTTATTTATCCTTTACAACTACTTTTCCAGTTTTTACATAATTTCTTTCTTCCTTGTATTTTCACTTTCATCCATTCTGACATTCTTATTTGTACTTCTCACTCTTCCAAGGTACATATCACTTGGTTTTTCAAAAGTTTTCTTACTTTTGTTAGAGATACACTTCCCTACTTATGTGAAAAAGCAACATGTTTACTTTCTTGGCAAAGCTCTAACCATAGATAGATTCAGCCATCCGCTTTTGCAATAAATGAACCAAGCAGCTGAAAGAAGTTGGAAAAAACAACATTCTCTTTTCTGAACATGTGGGTCCATGACATAAATGGTGATTTAATACCTATTGGACCTTTATTATTTCCAATCAGTTTTACTCTGTTTCTCTTGCTGGCCTCTTCTTCCACTCGCCTGAGTAACAATATCAAAATTTTCAACCTTCTCTTATATCTCATTTCCCTCATTCCCACTCACTCTTGTCAGATGATTTTTGTTTTCATCATAGACAAAATAGAAATCATCAAATTTTGGGATTTCCTAGCCTTCTTGACACCAAATCTAAAGTAATTTCCATTTGCAATCATCCTTCTATTCTGATATAATAAAGTTTAGATGCCTTATCTGTTATTTTGATTCTATTCCTTTCCACCTCCTAAACTTTGTACTGTTGATTATTATCCCTGTCTCCAATGTTTTCCTCTCCACTAGATCTTTTCATTTCCACATGTTCTAGTTTACTATATCAATCAATAAATAATAAATTAGTAATCTATTGATGATAATAAACAATACATTATAATACATGATAAAATATTAAATAAAATATAAATCACTCATTTGTACACATTCTTCCATCTACCGCACACAACTATAACTACTTCTTTCTTTCACTTTTAATTTAGAGTTAACTTTCTCAAGAGTTTTCCAAACTCCTAAAAAAATTTTCTGTTCTTTATTTTCCCCAAATATTCCAACCTGCCTTTTTCTTTTTAAGTCGCCAATGGCATCCAACTTGGTATACTGAACTAGCATATTTCAGATGAAAGACTGTATTTCCCTGAAATAACTTGAGTCTTCCTATTCTTATAACATTCTCTCAGGCCCCATTTACCCCAGATGGAAAAATTCCACTCCACCCCAAATTAAAGCAGTTACTAGAAATAACAACCTGTCCCTTTCTCAAGGAACCTGCAGGGGTCCTTTTTTTCTTGCTTACACCAATTGGTATTTTATTTTGCTGAAACTTGTATTTCAGAATGCTTAAAGACTTGCAGTTTATTTTTCTAGAATCACTCCTACTTGTCCTTAGCATGGCTGCATCTGCAAAAGCCCTATAAATCCCTTTCCTTGTTTAATCTCTTTGAAGCAGTTTCTTTGGAGGCTGTCATCCCTGCTGTGCATCAACTTACAAAATGAAAAACTTTGTTTTTTCAGATCTCCTTGTTTATTTTATCAAAGCTTAATTATTTTATTTTATTTATTTTATTTTATTTTATTTTAATTTGTTTGGTTTCTTCACATCATTAAACACTACTAGATACTCTTTTCTTTTTTTTAATTAATTAATTAATTAATTTTTTTTAATTCTTTGCCCCAGGGGTACAGGTCTGTGAATCATCCGACTTACATCTTTCACAGCATTTACCAAAGCACAAACCCTCCCCAATGTCCGTAACCCATCCACCCTATCCCTACCCTCCCACCCCCCAGTAACCCTCAGTTTGTTTTGTGAGATTAGGAGTCTCTTATGGTTTGTCTCCTTCCCCATCCCATCTTGTTTCCTTATTTTTCCCTCCCTACCACCCACGACCCCCCACCCT